>JASTWF010000682.1:0-135059 GCA_030390025.1 Squalus acanthias
TGATCAGGTACAGCACGGGTTAGATACAGAGTAAAGCTCTACCTACACTATTCAAACAAACACTCCCAGGGCAGGTACAGCACGGGTTAGATACAGAGTAAAGCACCCTCTAAACTGTCCATCAAAACTCCCAGGGCAGGTACAGCATGGGTTAGATACAGAGTAAAGCTCCCCTACACTGTCCATCAAACACTCCCGGGGCAGGTGCAGCACGGATTAGATACAGAGTAAAGCTCCCTCTACACTGTCCCCATGAAACACTCCCAGGGCAGGTACAGCACGGGTTAGATACAGAGTAAAGCTCCCTCTACACTGTCACATCAAACACTCCCAGGGCAGCTACAGCACGGGTTAGATACCGATTAAAGCTTCCTCTACACTGTCCCATCAAACACTCCCAGGGCAGGTACAGCACCGGTTAGATACCATTTAAAACTCCCTCTACACTGTCCCATCTAACACACCCAGGGCAGGTACAGCACGGGTTAGATACAGAGTAAATCTCTCTGTACACTGTCCAATCAAACACTCCCAGGGCAGGTACAGCACAGGTTATATACCGAGTAAAGCTCACTCTACACTGTCCCATCAAACACTCCCAGGGCAGGTACAGCAGGGGTTAGATACAGAATAAAGCTCCCTCTATACTGTCCCATCAAACACTCCTAGGGCAGGTACAGCATGGGTTAGAAACAGAGTAAAGCTCGCACTATACTGACCCATCAAACACTCCTAGGGCAGGTACAGCACGGGTTAGATACAGAGTAAAGCTCCCTCGACACTGTCCGATCAAACACTCCCAGGGCAGGTACAGCAGGGGTTAGTTACAGAGTAATGCTCCCTCTACACTGTTCCATCAAACACTCCCAGGGCAGGTCCAGCACGGGTTAGATACAGAGTAAAGCTGCCTCTACTCTGTCCCATCAAACATTCCCAGGGCAGGTACAGTACGGGTTAGATGCAGAGTAAAGCTCCATCTACACTGTCCCATCAAACACTCCCAGGGCAGGTACAGCACGGGTTAGATACAGGGTGAAGCTCCCTCTGCACTGTCCCATCAAACACTCCCAGGGCAGGTCCAGCACGGGTTAGATACAGAGTAAAGCTCCCTCTACACTGTCCCATCAAACACTCCCAGGGCAGGTACAGCACGGGTTAGATACAGAGTGAAAGTGACTCTACACTGTCCCATCAAACACTCACAGGGCAGGTGCAGCACGCGTTAGATACAGAATAAAGCTCCCTCTACACTGTCCCATCAAAAACTCCCAGGGCAGGTACAGCACAGGTTAGATACAGAGTAAAGCTCCCTCGATACTGTCCCATTAAACACTCCCAGGGCAGGTACAGCAAGGGTTAGATACAGAGTAAAGCTCCCTCTACACTGTCCCATCAAACACACCCAGGGCAGGTACAACACTGGTTTGATACAGAGTAAAGCTCCCTCTACACTGTCCCATCAAACACTCCCAGGGCAGGTACAGCATGGGTTAGATACAGAGTAAAGCTCCCTCTACACTGTCCCATCAAATACTCCCAGGGCAGGTACAGCACGGGTTAGATATAGAGTAAAGCTCCCTCTACACTGTCCCATCAAACACTCCCAGGGCAGGTACAGCACGGGTTAGATACCGATTAAAGCTTCCTCTACACTGTCCCATCAAACACTCCCAGGGCAGGTACAGCACGGGTTAGATACCATTTAAAACTCTCTCTACACTGTCCCATCTAACACACCCAGGGCAGGTGCAGCATGGGTTAGATACAGAGTAAAGCTCCCTACACACTGTCCCGTCAAACACTCCCAGGGCAGGTACAGCACGGGTTAGACACAGAGTAAAATATCTCTACACTGTCCCATCAAAGACTGCCAGATCAGGTACAGCACGGGTTAGATACAGAGTAAAGCTCCCTCTACACTGTCCCATCAAGCTCTCCCAGGGCAGGTACAGCAAGGGTTAGATACAGAGTAAAGCTCCCTCTACACTGTCCCATCAAACACTCCCAGGGCAGGTCCAGCACGGGTTAGATACAGAGTAAAGCTCCCTCTACTCTGTCCCATCAAACATTCCCAGGGCAGGTACAGTACGGGTTAGATGCAGAGTAAAGCTCCCTCTACACTGTCCCATCAAACACTCCCAGGGCAGGTACAGAACGGGTTAGATACAGGGTGAAGCTCCCTCTCCACTGTCCCATCAAACACTCCCAGGGCAGGTCCAGCACGGGTTAGATACAGAGTGAAACTCACTCTACACTGTCCCATCAAACACTCACAGGGCAGGTGCAGCACGCGTTAGATACAGAGTAAAGCTCCCTCTACACTGTCCCATCAAAAACTCCCAGGGCAGGTACAGCACGGTTTAGATACAGAGTAAAGCCCCCTCTACACTGTCCCATCAAACACTCCCAGGTCAGGTGCAGCACGGGTTAGATACAGATAAAAGCTCCCTCTACACTGTCCCATCAAACACTCCCAGGGCAGGTGCAGCACAGGTTAGATACAGAGTAAACTCTGTCTACACTGTCCCATCAAAGACTGCCTGATCAGGTACAGCACGGGTTAGATTCAGAGTAAAGCTGCATCTGCATTGTCCCATCGAACACTCCCAGATCAGGTGCAGTACGGGATAGATACAGAGTAAAGCTCCCTCTACACTGTCCCATCAAACTTGCCCAGGGCAGGTACAGCACGGGTCAGATACAGAGTAAAGCTCCCTCTACACATGCCCATCAAACACGCCCAGGGCAGGTACAGCACGGGTTAGATACAGACTAAAGCTCCTTCCACACTGTCCCATCAAACACTCTTGGGGCAGGTACAGCACGGGTTAGATTTAGTGGAAAGCAACTCTCCACTGTCGCACCAAACACTCCCAGGGCAAATACTGCACGGGTTAGATGCAGAGTAAAGATCCCTCTACACTGTCCCATCAAACACTCCCAGGGCAGGTACAGCACGGGTTAGATACAGAGTAAATCTCCCTCTACACTGTCCCATCAAACACTCCCAGGGCAGCTACAGCACGGGGTATATACAGAGTAAAGCTCACTCTGCACTGTACCATCAACCAACTCCAGGGCAAGTACAGCACAGGTTAGATACAGAGTAATGCTCCCTCTACAATGTCCCATCAAACACTCCCAGGGCAGGTACAGCACAGGTTAGATACAGAGTAAAGTTCCCTCTACATTGTCCCATCAAATACTGCCAGATCAGGTCCAGCACGGCTTAGATACCGATTAAAGCTCCCCCTGCACTGTCCCATCATACACTCCCAGTGCAGGTACAGCACGGGTTGGATACAGAGTAAAGTTCCCTCTACAATGCCCCAGCTAACACTCCCAGGGCAGGTACAGCACGGGTTGGAGAGAGAGTAAAGCTCTCTACACTGTGCCATCAAACACTCCCAGGGCAGGTACAGCACGGGTCAGATACCGATTAAAGCTCCCTCTGCACTGTCCCATCAAACACTCCCAGGGCAGGTACAGCACGGGTGAGATACAGAGTAAAGCTCCCTCTACACTGTCCCATGAAACACTCCCAGGGCAGGTACAGCACAGGTGACATACAGAGTAAAGCTCACTCTGCATTGTCCCATCAAGCAACTCCAGGGCAAGTACAGCACAGGTGACATACAGAGTAAAGCTCCCTCTACACTGTCCCATCAAACACTCCCAGGGCAGGTACAGCATGGGTCAGATACAGAGTAAAGTTTCCTCGACATTGTCCCATCAAACACTCCCAGGGCAGGTACAGCATGGGTTAGATACAGAGTAAAGTTTCCTCTACATTGTCCCATCAAACACTCCCAGGGCAGGTACAGTACGGGTTAGATACAGAGTTAGCTCTGTCTACACTGTCCCATCAAAGACTGCCTGATCAGGTACAGCACGGGTTAGATACAGAGTAAAGCTCCCTCTACACTATTCAAACAAACACTCCCAGGGCAGGTACAGCACGGGTTAGATACAGAGTAAAGCACCCTCTAAACTGTCCATCAAAACTCCCAGGGCAGGTACAGCATGGGTTAGATACAGAGTAAAGCTCCCCCTACACTGTCCATCAAACACTCCCGGGGCAGGTGCAGCACGGATTAGATACAGAGTAAAGCTCCCTCTACACTGTCCCCATGAAACACTCCCAGGGCAGGTACAGCACGGGTTAGATACAGAGTAAAGCTCCCTCTACACTGTCACATCAAACACTCCCAGGGCAGCTACAGCACGGGTTAGATACCATTTAAAACTCCCTCTACACTGTCCCATCTAACACACCCAGGGCAGGTACAGCACGGGTTAGATACAGAGTAAATCTCTCTGTACACTGTCCAATCAAACACTCCCAGGGCAGGTACAGCACAGGTTATATACCGAGTAAAGCTCACTCTACACTGTCCCATCAAACACTCCCAGGGCAGGTACAGCAGGGGTTAGATACAGAATAAAGCTCCCTCTATACTGTCCCATCAAACACTCCTAGGGCAGGTACAGCATGGGTTAGAAACAGAGTAAAGCTCGCACTATACTGACCCATCAAACACTCCTAGGGCAGGTACAGCACGGGTTAGATACAGAGTAAAGCTCCCTCGACACTGTCCGATCAAACACTCCCAGGGCAGGTACAGCAGGGGTTAGTTACAGAGTAATGCTCCCTCTACACTGTTCCATCAAACACTCCCAGGGCAGGTCCAGCACGGGTTAGATACAGAGTAAAGCTGCCTCTACTCTGTCCCATCAAACATTCCCAGGGCAGGTACAGTACGGGTTAGATGCAGAGTAAAGCTCCCTCTACACTGTCCCATCAAACACTCCCAGGGCAGGTACAGCACGGGTTAGATACAGGGTGAAGCTCCCTCTGCACTGTCCCATCAAACACTCCCAGGGCAGGTCCAGCACGGGTTAGATACAGAGTAAAGCTCCCTCTACACTGTCCCATCAAACACTCCCAGGGCAGGTACAGCACGGGTTAGATACAGAGTGAAAGTCACTCTACACTGTCCCATCAAACACTCACAGGGCAGGTGCAGCACGCGTTAGATACAGAATAAAGCTCCCTCTACACTGTCCCATCAAAAACTCCCAGGGCAGGTACAGCACAGGTTAGATACAGAGTAAAGCTCCCTCGATACTGTCCCATTAAACACTCCCAGGGCAGGTACAGCAAGGGTTAGATACAGAGTAAAGCTCCCTCTACACTGTCCCATCAAACACACCCAGGGCAGGTACAACACTGGTTTGATACAGAGTAAAGCTCCCTCTACACTGTCCCATCAAACACTCCCAGGGCAGGTACAGCATGGCTTAGATACAGAGTAAAGCTCCCTCTACACTGTCCCATCAAATACTCCCAGGGCAGGTACAGCACGGGTTAGATATAGAGTAAAGCTCCCTCTACACTGTCCCATCAAACACTCCCAGGGCAGGTACAGCACGGGTTAGATACCGATTAAAGCTTCCTCTACACTGTCCCATCAAACACTCCCAGGGCAGGTACAGCACGGGTTAGATACCATTTAAAACTCTCTCTACACTGTCCCATCTAACACACCCAGGGCAGGTGCAGCATGGGTTAGATACAGAGTAAAGCTCCCTACACACTGTCCCGTCAAACACTCCCAGGGCAGGTACAGCACGGGTTAGACACAGAGTAAAATATCTCTACACTGTCCCATCAAAGACTGCCAGATCAGGTACAGCACGGGTTAGATACAGAGTAAAGCTCCCTCTACACTGTCCCATCAAACTCTCCCAGGGCAGGTACAGCAAGGGTTAGATACAGAGTAAAGCTCCCTCTACACTGTCCCATCAAACACTCCCAGGGCAGGTCCAGCACGGGTTAGATACAGAGTAAAGCTCCCTCTACTCTGTCCCATCAAACATTCCCAGGGCAGGTACAGTACGGGTTAGATGCAGAGTAAAGCTCCCTCTACACTGTCCCATCAAACACTCCCAGGGCAGGTACAGAACGGGTTAGATACAGGGTGAAGCTCCCTCTCCACTGTCCCATCAAACACTCCCAGGGCAGGTCCAGCACGGGTTAGATACAGAGTGAAACTCACTCTACACTGTCCCATCAAACACTCACAGGGCAGGTGCAGCACGCGTTAGATACAGAGTAAAGCTCCCTCTACACTGTCCCATCAAAAACTCCCAGGGCAGGTACAGCACGGTTTAGATACAGAGTAAAGCCCCCTCTACACTGTCCCATCAAACACTCCCAGGTCAGGTGCAGCACGGGTTAGATACAGAGTAAAGCTCCCTCTACACTGTCCCATCAAACACTCCCAGGGCAGGTGCAGCACAGGTTAGATACAGAGTAAAGCTCTGTCTACACTGTCCCATCAAAGACTGCCTGAGCAGGTACAGCACGGGTTAGATTCAGAGTAAAGCTGCATCTGCATTGTCCCTTCGAACACTCCCAGATCAGGTGCAGTACGGGATAGATACAGAGTAAAGCTCCCTCTACACTGTCCCATCAAACTTGCCCAGGGCAGGTACAGCACGGGTCAGATACAGAGTAAAGCTCCCTCTACACATGCCCATCAAACACTCCCAGGGCAGGTACAGCACGGGTTAGATACAGACTAAAGCTCCTTCCACACTGTCCCATCAAACACTCTTGGGGCAGGTACAGCACGGGTTAGATTTAGTGGAAAGCTCCCTCTCCACTGTCGCACCAAACACTCCCAGGGCAGGTACAGCACGGGTTAGATACATAGTAAAACTCGTTCTATACTGTCCCATCAAACACTCCCAGGGCAGGTACAGCAGGGGTTAGATACAGAGTAAAGCTCCCTCGACACTGTCCCATCAAACACTCACATGGCAGATACAGCACGGGTTAGATACATAGTAAAGCTCCCTTTACACTGTCTCATCAAACACTCACATGGCAGATACAGCACGGGTTAGATACAGAGTAAAGCTGTCTCTACACTGCCCCGTCAAACACTCACATGGCAGGTACAGCACGCGTGAGTTACAGAGTAAAGATCCCTCTACACTGTCCCATCAAACACTCGAAGGCACGTACAGCACGGGTTGGAGACAGTGGAAAGCTCCCTCGACACTGTCCAATCAAACACTCCCAGGGCAAATACTGCACGGGTTAGATACAGAGTAAAGTTCCCTCTACACTGCCCCAGCTAACACTCCCAGGGCAGGTACAGCACGGGTTGGAGAGAGAGTAAAGCTCTCTCTACACTGTGCCATCAAACACTCCCAGGGCAGGTACAGCACGGGTCAGATACCGATTAAAGCTCCCTCTGCACTGTCCCATCAAACACTCCCAGGGCAGGTACAGCACGGGTGAGATACAGAGTAAAGCTCCCTCTACACTGTCCCATCAAACACTCCCAGGGCAGGTACAGCACAGGTGACATACAGAGTAAAGCTCACTCTGCATTGTCCCATCAAGCAACTCCAGGGCAAGTACAGCACAGGTGACATACAGAGTAAAGCTCCCTCTACACTGTCCCATCAAACACTCCCAGGGCAGGTACAGCACAGGTTAGATACAGAGTAAAGTTTCCTCTACATTGTCCCATCAAACACTCCCAGGGCAGGTACAGCACGGGTTAGATACAGAGTAAAGCTCCCTCTACACTGTCCCATCAAACATTCCCAGGGCAGGTACAGTATGGGTTAGATACAGAGTAAACTCTCTCTACACTGTCCCATCAAAGACTGCCTGATCAGGTACAGCACGGGTTAGATACAGAGTAAAGCTCCCTTTACACTGTCCCATCAAACACTCCCAGGGCAGGTACAGTACGGGTTAGATACAGAGTAAACTCTGTCTACACTGTCCCATCAAAGACTGCCTGATCAGGTACAGCACGGGTTAGATACAGAGTAAAGCTCCCTCTACACTATTCAAACAAACACTCCCAGGGCAGGTACAGCACGGGTTAGATACAGAGTAAAGCACCCTCTAAACTGTCCATCAAAACTCCCAGGGCAGGTACAGCATGGGTTAGATACAGAGTAAAGCTCCCCCTACACTGTCCATCAAACACTCCCGGGGCAGGTGCAGCACGGATTAGATACCGATTAAAGCTCCCTCTACACTGTCCCATCAAACACTCCCAGGGCAGGTACAGCACGGGTTAGATACAGAGTAAAGCTCTCTCTACACTGTGCCATCAAACACTCCCAGGGCAGGTACAGCACGGGTCAGATACCGATTAAAGCTCCCTCTGCACTGTCCCCATGAAACACTCCCAGGGCAGGTACAGCACGGGTTAGATACAGAGTAAAGCTCCCTCTACACTGTCCCATCAAACACTCCCAGGGCAGGTACAGCACGGGTTAGATACCGATTAAAGCTTCCTCTACACTGTCCCATCAAACACTCCCAGGGCAGGTACAGCACGGGTTAGATACGATTTAAAACTCCCTCTGCACTGTCCCATCTAACACACCCAGGGCAGGTACAGCACGGGTTAGATACAGAGTAAATCTCTCTGTACACTGTCCAATCAAACACTCCCAGGGCAGGTACAGCACAGGTTATATACCGAGTAAAGCTCACTCTACACTGTCCCATCAAACACTCCCAGGGCAGGTACAGCAGGGGTTAGATACAGAGTAAAGCTCCCTCTATACTGTCCCATCAAACACTCCTAGGGCAGGTACAGCACGGGTTAGATACAGAGTAAAGCTCGCACTATACTGACCCATCAAACACTCCTAGGGCAGGTACAGCACGGGTTAGATACAGAGTAAAGCTCCCTCGACACTGTTCCATCAAACACTCCCAGGGCAGGTCCAGCACGGGTTAGATACAGAGTAAAGCTCCCTCTACTCTGTCCCATCAAACATTCCCAGGGCAGGTACAGTACGGGTTAGATGCAGAGTAAAGCTCCCTCTACACTGTCCCATCAAACACTCCCAGGGCAGGTACAGCACGGGTTAGATACAGGGTGAAGCTCCCTCTGCACTGTCCCATCAAACACTCCCAGGGCAGGTCCAGCACGGGTTAGATACAGAGTAAAGCTCCCTCTACACTGTCCCATCAAACACTCCCAGGGCAGGTACAGCACGGGTTAGATACAGAGTGAAAGTCACTCTACACTGTCCCATCAAACACTCACAGGGCAGGTGCAGCACGCGTTAGATACAGAGTAAAGCTCCCTCTACACTGTCCCATCAAAATCTCCAAAGGCAGGTACAGCACAGGTTAGATACAGAGTAAAGCTCCCTCTACACTGTCCCATTAAACACTCCCAGGGCAGGTACAGCAAGGGTTAGATACAGAGTAAAGCTCCCTCTACACTGTCCCATCAAACACTCCCAGGTCAGGTGCAGCACGGATAAGATACAGAGAAAAGCTCCCTCGACACTGTCCCATCAACCACTCCCAGGGCAGGTGCAGCACAGGTTAGATACAGAGTAAAGCTCCCTCTACACTGTCCCATTAAACACTCCCAGGGCAGGTACAGCAAGGGTTAGATACAGAGTAAAGCTCCCTCTACACTGTCCCATCAAACACTCCCAGGGCAGGTACAGCATGGGTTAGATACAGAGTAAAGCTCCCTCTACACTGTCCCATCAAATACTCCCAGGGCAGGTACAGCACGGGTTAGATATAGAGTAAAGCTCCCTCTACACTGTCCCATCAAACACTCCCAGGGCAGGTACAGCACGGGTTAGATACCGATTAAAGCTTCCTCTACACTGTCCCATCAAACACTCCCAGGGCAGGTACAGCACGGGTTAGATACCATTTAAAACTCTCTCTACACTGTCCCATCTAACACACCCAGGGCAGGTACAGCATGGGTTAGATACAGAGTAAAGCTCCCTACACACTGTCCCGTCAAACACTCCCAGGGCAGCTACAGCACGGGTTAGATACAGAGTAAAATATCTCTACACTGTCCCATCAAAGACTGCCAGATCAGGTACAGCACGGGTTAGATACAGAGTAAAGCTCCCTCTACACTGACCCATCAAACTCTCCCAGGGCAGGTACAGCAAGGGTTAGATACAGAGTAAAGCTCCCTCTACACTGTCCCATCAAATACTCCCAGGGCAGGTACAGCACGGGTTAGATACAGAGTAAATCTCTCTGTACACTGTCCAATCAAACACTCCCAGGGCAGGTACAGCAGGGGTTAGATACAGAGTAAAGCTCCCTCTATACTGTCCCATCAAACACTCCTAGGGCAGGTACAGCACGGGTTAGATACAGAGTAAAGCTCGCACTATACTGACCCATCAAACACTCCTAGGGCAGGTACAGCACGGGTTAGATACAGAGTAAAGCTCCCTCGACACTGTCCGATCAAACATTCCCAGGGCAGGTACAGCAGGGGTTAGTTACAGAGGAATGCTCCCTCTACACTGTTCCATCAAACACTCCCAGGGCAGGTCCAGCACGGGTTAGATACAGAGTAAAGCTCCCTCTACTCTGTCCCATCAAACATTCCCAGGGCAGGTACAGTACGGGTTAGATGCAGAATAAAGCTCCCTCTACATTGTCCCATCAAACACTCCCAGGGCAGGTACAGAACGGGTTAGATACAGGGTGAAGCTCCCTCTCCACTGTCCCATCAAACACTCCCAGGGCAGGTCCAGCACGGGTTAGATACAGAGTGAAACTCACTCTACACTGTCCCATCAAACACTCACAGGGCAGGTGCAGCACGCGTTAGATACAGAGTAAAGCTCCCTCTACACTGTCCCATCAAAAACTCCCAGGGCAGGTACAGCACGGTTTAGATACAGAGTAAAGCCCCCTCTACACTGTCCCATCAAACACTCCCAGGTCAGGTGCAGCACGGATTAGATACAGAGAAAAGCTCCCTCTACACTGTCCCATCAACCACTCCCAGGGCAGGTGCAGCACAGGTTAGATACAGAGTAAAGCTCCCTCTACACTGTCCCATTAAACACTCCCAGGGCAGGTACAGCAAGGGTTAGATACAGAGTAAAGCTCCCTCTACACTGTCCCATCAAACACACCCAGGGCAGGTACAGCACGGGTAAGATACAGAGTAAACTCTGTCTACACTGTCCCATCAAAGACTGCCTGATCAGGTACAGCACGGGTTAGATTCAGAGTAAAGCTGCATCTGCATTGTCCCATCGAACACTCCCAGATCAGGTGCAGTACGGGATAGATACAGAGTAAAGCTCCCTCTACACTGTCCCATCAAACTTGAGAGGTCGCACAACACCAGGTTATAGTCCAACAGTTTTATTTGAAATCACAAGCTTTCGGAACTATCGCTCCTTCCTCAGGTGAAGTAAATTGGATACAGAATCGTCAGAGCATATATAGATGGAAAAAAAAGCATGTGTACTTTACAATTGCAGACCAATAAATTAAATCATCCTGACTATCTGCCGAGGTGTGATAAAGTTAATTAAGTCAGCCAGGAAGGTACCACATCAAAAGACATAGCAAGATACAACTGAGACAATGAGGTGAAGTCGCAGGGGTTCTAACGTGTCAAAAGCTGCCGTATGTATGTAAAACGAAAAGCTTTAAAAAAAAATTTACTTTTTTACTGGGAAAATTTTTACTTTTTTACTGGGAATCACATCTGTGAACAAGCTAACGACGACTCGAGTCCGGATCACGTCATGTATCGTGACATAAACCCAAGATCCCGATTGAGACCGTCTTCATGAGTGCAGAACTTGGCTATCAGTTTCTGCTCGATGATTTTGCGTTGTCGTGTGTTTCTAAGGTTGCCTTGGAGAACGCTTACCCGCAGATCCGAGGCTGAATGTCCTTGACTGCTGAAGTGTTCCCCGACTGGGAGGGAACAATCCTGCCTGGCGATTGTTGCGCGGTGCTCGTTCATACGTTGTCTCAGTGTCTGCATGGTCTCGCCGATGTACCATGCCGCGGTGCATTCTTTCCTGCAACGTATGAGGTAGACAACGTTGGCCGAGTCACATGAGTATGTACCATGTACCTGGTGGGTAGTGTCCTCACGTGTGATGGTGGTATCTGTGTTGATGATCTGGCATGTCTTGCAGAGTTTGCCATGGCAGGGTTGTGTGGTGTCGTGGTCGCTGTTATCCTGAAAGCTGGGTAATTTGCTGCGAACGATGGTACTTCTGAGGTTAGGCGGCTGTTTGAAGGCAAGTAGTGGAGGCGTGGGGATGGCCTTAGCGAGGTGTTTGTCGTCATCGATGACATGTTGAAGGCTGCGAAGAACATGTCGTAGTTTCTCCGCAACCCTGCCATGGCAAACTCTGCAAGACATGCCAGATCATCAACACAGATACCACCATCACACGTGAGGACACTACCCACCAGGTACATGGTACATACTCATGTGACTCGGCCAACGTTGTCTACCTCATACGTTGCAGGAAAGAATGCACCGCGGCATGGTACATCGGCGAGACCATGCAGACACTGAGACAACGTATGAACGAGCACCGCGCAACAATCGCCAGGCAGGATTGTTCCCTCCCAGTCGGGGAACACTTCAGCAGTCAAGGACATTCAGCCTCGGATCTGCGGGTAAGCGTTCTCCAAGGCAACCTTAGAAACACACGACAACGCAAAATCATCGAGCAGAAACTGATAGCCAAGTTCTGCACTCATGAAGACGGTCTCAATCGGGATCTTGGGTTTATGTCACGATACATGACGTGATCCGGACTCGAGTCGTCGTTAGCTTGTTCACAGATGTGATTCCCAGTAAAAAAGTAAAAATTTTCCCAGTAAAAAAGTAAATTTTTTTTTAAAGCTTTTCGTTTTACATACATACGGCAGCTTTTGACACGTTAGAACCCCTGCGACTTCACCTCATTGTCTCAGTTGTATCTTGCTATGTCTTTTGATGTGGTACCTTCCTGGCTGACTTAATTAACTTTATCACACCTCGGCAGATAGTCAGGATGATTTAATTTATTGGTCTGCAATTGTAAAGTACACATGCTTTTTTTTCCATCTATATATGCTCTGACGATTCTGTATCCAATTTACTTCACCTGAGGAAGGAGCGATAGTTCCGAAAGCTTGTGATTTCAAATAAAACTGTTGGACTATAACCTGGTGTTGTGCGACCTCTCAATTTTGTCCACCCCAGTCCAACACCGGCATCTCCGCATCATGACCATCAAACTTGCCCAGGGCAGGTACAGCACGGGTCAGATACAGAGTAAAGCTCCCTCTACACATGCCCATCAAACACTCCCAGGGCAGGTACAGCACGGGTTAGATACAAAGTAAAGCTCCCTCTACACATGCCCATCAAACACTCCCAGGGCAGGTACAGCACGGGTTAGATAAAGAGTAAAGCTCCTTCCACACTGTCCCATCAAACACTCTTGGGGCAGGTACAGCACGGGTTAGATTTAGTGGAAAGCTCCCTCTCCACTGTCGCATCAAACACTCCCAGGGCAGGTACAGCACGGGTTAGATACATAGTAAAACTCGTTCTATACTGTCCCATCAAACACTCCCAGGGCAGGTACAGCAGGGGTTAGTTACAGAGTAAAGCTCCCTCTACACTGTTTCATCAAACACTCCCAGGGCAGGTCCAGCAGGGGTTAGATACAGAGTAAAGCTCCCTCTACACTGTCCCATCAAACACTTCCAGGTCAGGTGCAGCACGGGTTAGATACAGAGTAAAGCTCCCTCTACACTGTCCCATCAAACACTCCCAGGGCAGGTACAGCACAGGTTAGAAACAGAGTAAAGCTCCCTCTACACTGTCCCATCAAACACTCCCAGGGCAGGTACAGCAAGGGTTAGATACAGAGTAAAGCTCCCTCTACACTGTCCCATCAAACACTGCCAGCCCATGATGAGCAGGGCTCAGAGAGGTTGGTTACTAGGCACTGCAGTGATGTCATAAAGCAGGGCCATTCAGCCCAGCTGGTCGTTTCCTTGTCCCTTTAAAGGTGGAGAGCGGAGACACCCTGTCTCAAAACACACCCCACCTGTTCATACTGAGAATCCCCGGGCAAGGCCCAAGGCCCAGAGTGTGGACACACCCCGGGGAAAAGAGGAGGAGAGCGGGGACACCCTGTCTCAAAACACACCCCACCTGTTCATACTGAGAATCCCCAGGCAAGGCCCAAGGCCCAGAGTGTGGAACACACCCCGGGGGAAAAGAGGAGGAGAGCGGGGACACACTGCCTCAAAACACACCCCACCTGTTCATACTGAGAATCCCCGGGGAAGGCCCAAGGCCCAGAGTGTGGACACACCCCGGGGAAAGAGGAGGAGAGCGGGGACACCCTGTCTCAAAACACACCCCCCCTGTTCATACTGAGAATCCCCAGGCAAGGCCCAAGGCCCAGAGTGTGGACACACCCCGGGGGAAAAGAGGAGGAGAGAAGGGGAGGAGGAGGGACTGAGGCACACCAAGCTTCAGTTTTAGAGCCTGTAGACTTCAGGAGGGAAGACTGAGTTCAGTAGTTTTCGGATCCAGGGAGAGAACAAGGAGCACATGGGGAGACTGGTGTGGATTCCAGCACAGTGAGGATGTAGGGGGAGGGAGATTGTGTCGGGCCGTGTATTAGGGGTGTAGGAGGGACAAGAGAGGAAAGGTCAGAGGAGCAATTACTGCAGCAGTGTCCATGAATAGTGAGCGAGAGAGAAGGTGGGGGTTAGAGTGGACCATGGGCAGTCTGTTAAACTGTCTGTTTGCTGTGACTACACAGGATTACACAGGATATACGGCACAGAAACAGGCCATTCGGCCCAACCAGTCCATACCGGCGTTTATGCTCCACTCGAGCCTCCTCCCGTCTTTCCCCATCTAACTATTAGCATAACCCTCTATTCCCTTCTCCCTCATATGCTTGTCTAACCGCCCCTTAAATGAATCTATACTATTCGCTTCAACCACTCCCTGTGGTAGCGAGTTCCACATTCTCACCACTCTCTGGGTAAAGAAGTTTCTCCTGATTCCCTATTGGATTTCCTGGTGACTATCTTATATTGATGGCCTCTAGTTATGCTCTTCCCCACAAGTGGAAACACTCTCTCTGTATCTACTCTATCAAAACCTTTCATAATTTTAAAGACCTCTATTAGGTCACCCCTCAGCCTTTTTTCAAGAGAAAATAGACCCAGCCTGTCCATCCTTTCCTGACAGGTATACCCTCTCATTTCTGGTATCATCCTTGTAAATCTTCTCTGCACCCTCTCCAGTGCCTCTCTATCCTTTTTATAATATGGTGACCAGAATTGTACGCAGTGCTCCAAGTGTGGTCTAACCAAGGTTCGATACAAGTTTAGCAGAACTTCACTACTTTTCCATTCTATAACAATTCAATTCTATAACAATCGATCCCAATAATTTAACCCAATAGGATAAAGTCTTCGGTCCAATTTTGTCAGCACGCTGCGACATTCGATGTCTGCAGATAACGGCAGATAAATTCTTAAAACTGCTGGATCTCTTGCTCTGCCATCAACCTCTTCTCAAACTGGAGCTGGCATTGCCTAATATGGTCGTCTCTGGCTACTGCACAGTCCAGAGACACAAGTCTGCATTTTCTTCAACACACATCAACAACGTTAGAAGCAGGTAAAAACACTGTGGCCTTCCTGGGGCAGCACAAACCACTAGTCTCCAGACTTTCCTTATCCCAACATCATATTTCTGATCGAAACATTCTATGATGAAAATATCCAAGGCCAGTTGGTTACAAACACCAGCTGTTGCTCAGTGAAATCTCTCTCTCTCTCTAATGATACTGCAGTAACCAAAATTAATATCATACTTTAGGTTAATGTTAGAATATGTATAACATAGCTTCAATGTACAGGGTGGAGGTGGCAAATTAATCCATGCCCTGAGTTAAACGGTAGACAGGTCTGTATTCATTAGACAAGACTAAGATGGTGGGAAATTAAACTGCAGAGTCAGCTGCAGAGTATGACTCGTGGGAAAATTAGGGAGGATCCCTACTCAGCAAGGCAGGATAACACGCATACAAGATAACATACATAAGGATTGAGTGACGATGTGGCCTTCGCTTGTTGTGAAGCTACAACATGGCTGGCCAGAAAACAAAATGGCTTACATCGAAGTCAAGTTGAACTAATTATACTATGCTTGCTTTGCAGAAGTACATGAGCAGGTCACAAGGTCAGAATCTGTGCTTTGAAGAGATTGTGACTCTCAGACTACACGAATAGATAAGATAGAAGGCCACGATGATAGAGGGGTTGGGATAAGTCAATTAAGCAAAAACATGATTGACTGCAGAATGTGGGAAGAAAGCGTAAAAATGTCACGTGGTAGAAGTAATGGATATAATGGAATACTAGACACCATGATGGATAAATTTGTACCCGCCCCTAGGGCAGGAGGAGACTGATAAGATTATGTATAAAAATGGAATTTACTAAGCTGTCGTTGGAGTCGGATCCAAGAGCGGTCTTGGAAGGTTTTCCCCAGGCCTGTGAATAAAGATCGTTTTGAACCATCACTCGAAGTCTGTCATCTGTACTGAAGCTAAGCGTCGACCTTGTATATCACTTGGTCCGCTGATTGCTTACATCAATTGGTGTAGTCGGCAGGATCACAGACTCTGACCGGCCCACGGGAACGTCGAGCTAAGAAGGGTGAGTATGTTTTAAATTACCACCCATAAATTAGAAAGCTCAGAACGTACTGTGAGATCTGGTAAGGCTGTGATTAAAAGGACCAAAATAAAAAAAACAGACTCGAGGAAGTGGTGCGGTCTGCTAAGCCGGGAAGGCGGCAAAATCCTCCAAGTAATATTGGATCCTTGAGAGTCACGGGGTGATCGACACGGACAAGGGTGGTTGTCTATCTCAAACACCTTGCCTGAGCCTGAATTAAGAGGACGTAGTCCCACGTGACGGCCAGGATCAAGTAGGTGTAGGGAACTAATAACACGACAGGATCGTGACCCCGTGATGAGTGAGTGTGCGCAACTCAGTGTGTGTGGGTGAATGATAAACTGATATAAGAACCACTGAGAAGTAAGTCGGGAATTATTCAGTATGCCTAAGAAGGATGTAGAAATAAAGGAGGGGGGGCCGTCCCCTTGGGGAGACCCCGACTCCGTCACTCGCTACGTAGCGGATAAAAATCAGAAACTTATAGAGATTATGAAAAAGGGGTGGGATCCCGAAGACAGCGCAGAAAAACAGAGAGCTTGGTGGAAGGGACAAACCAGAGATAAAGAGGGAAAAGGGGGAATGGTGATCTTAGCTTGTTACCAGAAACAATGTAAGGAATTGAAACAGAAGGAAGAGGAAGAAAGGGGAAAAAAAAAAGTAACAACTCCCAAACAAAGAGGGAAGGGATACCCGGTGGCGGCAGCCAGCTCCAGCAGTACGCCCCTATACCCAAAATTATCAGGAGATGGGAATATAGATGGGGGTGGGTCAGAAAAGTAAACAGCAGAATACAATAGAGAGAGAGAGACTGGCCGGAGCCACCGCCCTGGCCAGAAGAAACTAATCTCCCACCACCTTACAATCCGGTACACCGCGAAGTAAAAGCGGCCCCAGTAAAGACTGAAGGAATTCCCAGAACACCCGCGGTCCCAGCGGGACCTAGTGGAGTACCACCGGCAATTCCACAAGGGCCACAGGTGATTCGAACTAGGTATCAACCTTTTAAACCGTTAGAGAGAAAAATGCTGGGAAATAAATTACCTCAACTGCAGCTGCAAGGAAATGCCAAAAGATCTAATTTGCAGGCTAACCAATCTGAAAACTCAGCAAAGAAAAAAAACAGGGATTTGGAAAGCCAGGAAAAGCTGCTGAGACGCCTATGTGAAAAGAAAAAAAAGAGAAATTTAAAGTTTTATCGACATGGAAATTATTAATGTCTGTGCCGAGACAAATAAAACACAAGATTTGTTGAGTGAAAGGAATCTTAAAAGGAATGCTGGGATCTCAGTTTGTGTGAAAGTGTGAGTTAAAAGAGTGAAAGGTTTCCTGACTGTGAATGTTTAAGAAGTTACAGTATTTATTTTGTCTGAAAGTCTGTCTTTAAAAAAGTGTCTGTCATTTTTGTTTTAGCTCCACCCACTCTTTTGTACAGAGCGCTAAAAGCTGTTTAACCCTTTGAAGACTTGCCTTGAAGGATGGACAAGCGTGTGTTGTTTTAAGGTTGTTAATTGTTTTACAAAAGATAAGCTTCAGCCTTGAAGTCACAGTTGCCAATGTGCCTGGAAGAAAATGAATTTGAATGTTTACAAGGCATAGGTAATTGTTTCTTTGTTAATGTGGCTTTGGTTTCTTTCTTTTCCAAGTGAAACTGGTTAGTTAAAAAAAAATTGATCTGGATTGAATTGGAGTTGTTGAGGTTAATTAACCTATTAAAACCAGACTTTTATTGTGGCCACGGTGAAATTCTGGTTGGTGTAAATTTGTGTAGACCGCATTGAATAAAATATTTAATGGTCTGAAACCAGACTTTAAAATATTTACAGTCTTGGATACAGAACGGGTTTTGGTCCATATCATTGGCAGAGGAATCACAAGGGAAATTCGCCTTTACTGTCAGGGATAGACAGTATACATGGACCAGGGTCCCGCAGGGGTTCCACAATAATCCAAATATATTCCACCATGTACTGAGTCAAGCCTTAGACGAGTTAGACCTATCAAAGTATCAGAGTGCCCTACTCCAATATGTCAATGACATAATGATTGCATCAGAGGATGCCAAAGGACACATTGGAGCATTACTAGCCACCCTCCAGACACTTAAGAAAGCTGGCTTTAAATTGAACCCAAAAAGGCACAGGTTGGACTGTCCAAAGTAAAGTATCTAGGACACGAAATTAACCAGGGGTATAAGGCACTCCTGCAGGAACAAAAGGCAGCCATAAAAGACATGCCAAGGCCAGTGACCATCCGGGGAGTGAGGAAAGTGTTGGGACTGTTTAACTACTGCAGGAATTTTATATCAGACTTTGCAGGGAAAGCAGAGCCGATTCAGCGGTTAGTTAAAGGGGGGAGACAGAGCAGGAGGAAGCATACAGGGCCCTTAAACAGGAATTAATAACAGCCCCTGCCCTAGGACTGCCAGACCATACCCGACCCTTCCACTTGTACTGTGACCAGGACCAAGGGAGTTATTCAGCTGTGGTAATGCAAGATCACGGAGGGAAACAGAGACCCGTTGCGTATTACTCCACCAAGAGGGATCCAGTAGCGAAGGCAATGCCACGATGTGTGGCTGCAATAGATTGTGCCCCAAGAATTGAAAAAAAAACTTTGAACTACAACTTAACACGGGCAACACGGTGGCATAGTGGTTAGCACTGGTGCCTCACAGCGCCTGGGACCCGGGTTCGAATCCGGCCTTGGGTGACTGTCTGTGTGGAGTTTGCACATTCTCCCCGTGTCTGCGTGGGTTTCCTTCGGGTGCTCCGGTTTCCTCGCACAGTCCAAAAATGTGCGGGTTAGGTTGATTTGGCTATGATAAATTGACCCTTAGTGTTAGGGGGATTAAATACGTGGGGATAGGGTGGGATATGTGTCGGTGCAGGCTCGATGGGCCGAAATGGCCTCTATCTGCATTGTGGGGATTCTGTGATTAAGTTAAGCTGGTGTGTAAAACTGAGAAGAACAACAAAAAGTTTGTTTAACAAAAGATTAAGTTTCAGTCTAAGATTTAACCTTGGAGTCACGGTTGCTATGGTGAAATCTTCCAAAGCAGTTTGATTTGATTTGTTTAAATGTGAAAAACTAATTTTTCTCCAGTTATATTCAATGTTTTTACAGGATTTTGGAAAGGCATCTGAAGAAAAGACAATAAGAAATATGATGTAATTTATGGTTTTCTACAAGCATGTACTAGTTTGTTTTGTTTTATCTGTTCTGTTCGTGTTTAGTTAAAGTGTGAAAACAACTGTTTTTTGGATCGGGTAAGTTTTTTTAAAATTTATGTGAAGTGACGCAATTGCGTGCGCCTGACAATGTTTCGCTCCACCTTCTTAAAAACCTGCAAAGGAGTTAACCCTTTCCACTGACAGCTGTTTAAGTTCACCAAGCAATAACTTTAGTTTTACTGAATGAAATTTAAAGATATTGGACTTTATTAAATTGAAGTTTCTTAATTTTAATTTAACATTTCCCAGAAGGAAAATTATGATTTGATAAATTAACCCCTTGGGCTTTAAGCAGAGTCACAATGGATTCTCTGCTTTCTTTTGTTATATGGAAGTTACCTTGTAAACTAATTGCAGCACTTCTGTCTCTAATGTTAAAACACTGTGTAAGCCACCTAGCCTGGAAATCACTTGTTTCTGAAATTGGAATTGATAAGATAAATTGATAGAAATGAAATTGAACATTGACAAAACCTGTCAGTTCAACAGTACTACTGTTTGGATTTCGGGATCATTTTGAAATGACAAAATGGACTCAGGCACTATATATTGGGTTACTTTTGGAAAAATAAAAGATCCTCTAAAATAATGATAAATAAAAAAAGTTAATAACTTGGACCAAGTGAGAATGTTTGATCTATGTTTTCAATCTTAAATATTGTACTGGACAGTAAAGTTTCTCCAGGGCTCATGAATGAGATATGAATGGTAATTAAAGGGAAGTGATTGAAGGTGTAAAATTGAAACAGGAGAATTACACTACTGAATGGGAATTTTCAAAACTTTCTAGTGAAAGTCAGGAAAGAGTAGCTAAGAATAGTAAATTGATAGCTTTCTCTTGGAGACATTTGTGTCCCTGCCTCTAATGAACATTTTTAAGAAAACTGAATTTGATAGTCCGGCCACTATCCAAGACATCGGGACCATGCAGAGGAAGATGAACAAAGACCTCCAGAAAATCTTTTGATAAAATACCTGAAAGTGCGAGAAAGGCACATGTGGCATGATATGGAGATACCGATATGAATGTGCAAATGTGATTTGTTAAGTATGAAGCAATTACCATCCGGGAATGTATGGTGAATCTGCACTGAAGAACGGGTCTCAGACATGCTCAGTTACTTGATAACAGCAAGACATGAAATGGTTAATGTGGCTCAGGAGAGCGAGACAACTTTTAAAGCATTGACACATACTCCATCGAGAAACTATCTAATTAATGAAACAATCAGAATAGAGTTAAACACACTGGTACCTGTTAGAGGGATTGAAATTGAAGTTGAAGTGGAGAGTTACCTGGAATCTGGATTGGGACAATTGAGGGCTAAGGAGAAATCATGTTTAGTAAGAACTATCCACAATATGGATACGAGTAAAAGAGAGATCTGGAGATTCTTTTAAGTCCATGATTTGTTGATTAGATGTTAAACTGTAATGTCGCTTGAAATGATTGTAAGACTGAATTTAACTGTGACTGTAATAATTGTGCTTGTAGGTAACAGAGCGTGGGAAAAACCAGTGCGAATCCAGTATGAGGTGGTTTTGGTGGTGCCTCCTGTGTCACCACTACCGCAATTACCATGCTTATGGGTCTAACAGGACCTGTCCCATCAACCAACACGTTTTTAAGTATGAGCTACACAATTATGTGGCACAATTCTGATACTACATTA
Source organism: Squalus acanthias (assembly GCA_030390025.1). Classification (NCBI taxonomy): domain Eukaryota; kingdom Metazoa; phylum Chordata; class Chondrichthyes; order Squaliformes; family Squalidae; genus Squalus; species Squalus acanthias. The sequence continues at coordinate 21,483 of JASTWF010000682.1, forward strand.
CCCTGTTGTCTAAGGGTACCAGTGAGCTCATGATGCGACTGAACTCCTCCCTAAAGCATTTTTATGTTTTGGAGGAAGACAACTCGAGAATAGATATTGAAATTGACAGCATAGAGGACAACTCACACTGGTGGGATATTGGGCTTAATATATCAGCACACCCTTAGATTTGTATTATTTCACACGCTCTGGTAGTTCTCCAACTTGTTATGATAGTGTATTTGATATATGTAACCTATGTAGTAAGATACATAAGCCAATTGGGTACTCATGCCTATGACTAACCAGCACTAACAAATTAATTGAGCACACCGAAAGAGAAGATCTAAAGCAATGTAGAGGAGACCCCAGGCGGGGTAACATCAGGAAAGATAGAAGAAACAGAGGATACCCCAGGCGGGGCAGAATTGGAAAACTGGAACAGTGAATTGAATTTAATGAGGGTGAAAGGTGACCATATGGGTGGATGACATTTGGAGTTGGGGACTGAATATCCAGATCCATCCTTGGATTAGATTAATCTCACATGTATTAGCAATAATGCAGTTTGTTGTAATGTGCTTCTTGATTTTCATGGCCTGTAATAAATGTCGTAGGCAGAGGATGAAAAGGTTGGCAAAGGTAGTAAAACAGAGCCTGGGTGAGAATGTCCCCAGTGTCTCTTTGATCTCAACAAAGAACAGGTCTGAGTGGTCCCAGGAGGCGTATCTAACAGGGTAAGGTGCCTATAGAAGGGGAGACAATCAGAGTTTGATAGGACTCTCAGATGTTCTGCCTCTCTTCCACCCGGACTGGTGGCCACCACGAAGGGAACCTGGAGAGATGAGGTACAGCATCTTGCATATGTAAATATCCAGGGGGTGCCTAGGCGCTTGCGAGAGGGCAACACCAAGAGGGGCAAACCTATGGGCAACATTGGGGGCCGGATAAGGGTCGGCTACCTTGGGCTTAGCCAAGGGCCAAAAGGGGGGATTGTCAGGATAACATTTGGTTTTGGGGATATAAAGGGGTGGGCCTCAATATTTGACCGGTATAATATGTCTGAAAGGTACCATTCAGTCTGGTTAAGCTGGAAAACAAACGCAAAGCACCGTGGGATACTTGGCTATACGAACCCTTTTTAAACGAAGATAAATTGAGCTGAGCAAAGACATTCTGCAGTGTTGCTTGTGGATACACTGAGTAACTGTTTAGAAAGAACCTGTTCTTGGAAGAGATAAGAGGACAAAGGCACGATTAATGCAAGTAAGGCCTTGAAGAGTAGTCAGCAGGCTACATAACTCACTGTGGCTTTGTCGTCATCCAGCCATGTCGCTGCTGAAAAAAACCTTCCCATACTGATAACAAGAGTAAGAGATAGCTCAGGAATACAGGAGTTAGAATGAAGCCTCTGCAGTCCATAAGCTTCTTACTGACATATCCAGAGGGTGCTCGAGTTCAAAGGACAGGCCTAGTAGTTGATTGGTTAATCATGTAAACCAATGAAGTGTCAATATGATCATGTATACACCCCCATTAGCAATAAGTGGGTGTTGTCGAATAATCTGTATAAACTAAGCTGTATTGCCACTTTTCCCCTTGAGAACGATGTCTCGAGCTAAGGGTAGCTGAGATAGTTCTCCCGTGTGCACCCGTAATAAAACTATTGATCTGGGTAACAGCTGAGTCTGTTCGTTCTATTTTACCTTCCAGATTTTCCTCGCTTACAACTTGGTGTCAGAAGTGGGATGGTTTTCTCCCAGAGATCTCTGAACATTAATAAACTGTTTGCTTTTACCTATCAACACAGACTGGAGTGAATTAATTTCTCACCAACAGTGTCACAGTGTAAGTGGTCCCTGGATTTGCTGTCTCAGTGTAAGTAGTCCCTGGATTTGGTGTCTCAGTGTAAGTAGTCTGCACATAGAGCAGTTTCTCGAGGCCTCCCCCCCGCCCGACACAGAGCGGGTCCCCGCGCGTGGCCAACAGGGTCAGGATATAAAGAGACCGCGCGCTGTTCCTCCTCCCACTGCCTGGGGGAATGGGCCAGATATTTAAAGGGACAGGGACTCCCCTTTCTCTGCCTAGTTATAGTTAAAGGGACAGACCTGTTGGAGTGTCGGCGGACTTCACTCACAGAGCTCCCATTAACAGTCGCTCCCTTCTGTACTGTGCAGTGATTGTAAACCTGTCCGTTTCAGTGACTTGAGCCTTCTAAAATGTCTCACTATTTTTGAAGATCCATTTGACTTGCTTGGTTAATTTTGAAAGTCTTCAGAATTTTGCAATGCTGGAGTGACATTTCTTTCAAAATATCATGTTCTAACCCTCCTCACCCTCCGCCCCCCCCACCCCCGCTTTAGAACACTCTGCACTACTTACTAGGAAGGTCCCACATTCAATCCTTGATCTGATCACTCACCATTTCTCCTCCATTTACAGACGCTCCCTGACCACTCACCTTTTCTCCTCCATTTACAGACGCTCCCTGACCACTCACCATTTCTCCTCCATTTACAGACGCTCCCTGACCAGTCTCCATTTCTACTCCATTTATAGACGCTCCCTGACCAGTCTCCATTTACAGACGCTCCCTGACTCACTTCCTCCCTGTCCCGGAGTTTGCCGCGGGGCTGCTTTGTGGACTTTCTGTTGTTTGCTCCACACCACAGATCGAACCCTGTGGGGTGGAGCAAACATTGCAACATTTGGCAGTGAAATGGATTCTCTCAGGACAGACAGCAGGGATTATTTCAGGAAATAACACAGTGTAGTGAGAAAGGAAATGCAGTGGATGTTGTGGAGATGGATTGTCAAAAGGTGTTTGATAAGGTGCCGGACAGGAGGCTTGTTGATCAAATGAAGGCTGACGGTATTAAAGGGAGTGGGGCAGCGTGGATAGGAAGTTGGGTAAAGGGCAGAAAACAGAGAGTAGTGGTTAATGGATGTTCTTCAGACTGGAGGGATGTACACAGTGGTGTCCCCCAGGGTCAGTGTTGGGACCACTGCTCTTCTCAATATCGAGACATGATCTGGGCTTGGGTATGTGGGGCACAAGATCAAAATCTCCAGATGAGATCAAAATAGGGACCATGGCCAACTGTGAAGAGGACTGTAAGTGACTTCAGTGTGAATACACAGGTTAGTAAATGGGGCAGGGAGATGGCAGCTGAAATTTAACACAGAGAAATGTGAGGTGATGCATTTTGGGAGGAAGAAAAAAGTAGAAAATCTACATTAAATGGTAAAAGTTTAAAAGGAGTAGAGGAACAGAACAGTAAAGAGGTTTAAGATTCAAGCTGATGCCTTGTCTTATTCATTAGCAGGTTCGAGAGTCTCGTGTCAACAACTTCAATACCTTATTAGAAATATAAGATGAGCAGATTCTCTGTCCTCTACCGTACCTTACATTGATCCATCAATCAGAGTAAACTTGCAAGTCCCGCGTGTCCACAGTAACTTACACGAGGTCAGCCCGCTGGATGGAACCTCGGGCACCCTGAGTTTGATCTCCGGTGTCTCCAGTCCCGACTGCCCCCTTACATCAGGATCCCCTCACTTTTATACCCTGTAGTGATCCATCTCTGGCACCTGACTCTTCTTTGTCTTCTCTGCTGGGTTTCGGCAGGAAGCGAGGGAAAGACAGCTGGAACTTCTCTAATCTGTGATTTACAAGGACACTTTCCCTGGTTCAAGGCAGCTACTTTTCTTCAGTAATTTTCTCTTTATCCCTAAATTACTGTTAATGATGTTATTTTACAGTTTCACAGTTATAGGTATGAACATCACACATTATAATCTGATGTATTATTTTACTCACTGTGGTTTCAGCTTATATTGTGGTTTTTAACAGACAAACCCGGTTCTTTCCCCTGATCTGATTAGAGTTCCCACCCAGTGGATTCAGTGGAATGGAATGTCTTATCAGTGTTGCCATGGCGACCTGTCTGCAGTGAAGCTCCTGTTTGAGTTTCTAACTCAGACTAAACTTCTCTCTCCCATAATGCCCATTATATCAGACATTTAATGGCAATGTATTTTAACCATTTTATGTTAAAAAATGTTCGTCTCTGAACATTATTGCCCCAAAACCTGCACAGATTTTAGCTCCATTTGAGATAGTTGTCAGTATTTGGGAAATCCCTTTAAAGATTATTTGGCAAAAGTAACAATAAACTCCACTGGAGGGAAACACAATCAGCAGCATTTTTACCCCCCTTTCAGGAACAAGAGTGACTCTGACCTTTCACCCTTTGATTTATTTGACAGATATCCAGAATATTAAACTCCAGCCCAGTTATAGGGGTTATTAACATCAGCAGAAACAAACCCCAACTGTCAGAATGAACACAGATCAGTCCAGGATGTGATTAACAGCAGCAATAACAGCAGAATCCAACCCCTGCAGTCACTTGTGAACTCGCTGGTGTGTCAGCAGGGGCGAGGACTGGTTAAATCCCTTCCCACACACGGAGCAGGTGAACGGCCTCTCCCCAGTGTGAACTTGCTGGTGTGTCAGCAGGTGAGAGGACTGGTTAAATCCCTTCCCACACACGGAACAGGTGAACGGCCTCTCCCCAGTGTGAACTCGCTGGTGTGTCAGCAGGGAAGAGGACTGGTTAAATCCCTTCCCACACACGGAGCAGGTGAACGGCCTCTCCCCAGTGTGAATACGCAGGTGCCTCATCAGGTGGGATGAGTTTGTGAATCTCTTCACACAGTGAGAACACGTGAACAGGTTCTGATCAGTGTTAATATGTTGGTGTCTCACCAAGTGGGATCGCAGAATGAATCCCTTCCCACACATGGAGTAAGTGAACGATCCCTCTCACTGATTCATCACCATTTCTCCTCCATTTACAGACGCTCCCTGACCACTCTCTCTTTCTCCTCCATTTACAGACGCTCCCTGCCCACTCACTCTTTCTCCTCCATTGACACGCGCTCTCTGACCACACACCCTTTCTCCTCCATTTACAGACACTCCCTGACCACTCACTCTTTCTCCTCCATTTACAGACGCTCCCTGACCACTCACCCTTTCTCCTCCATTTACAGACGCTCCCTGACCACTCACTATTTCTTCTCCATTTACAGACACTCACTGACCACTCACTCTTTATCCTCCATTGACAGACGCTCCCTGACCACTCTCCATTTCTCCTCCATTTACAGACACTCCCTGACCACTCGCTCTTTATCCTCCCTTTACAGATGCTCCCTGCCCACTCACTCTTTCTCCTCCATTTACAGACGCTCCCTGACCACTCACTTTCTCCTGGGGTTTATTAACCCGCCTCCCTCTCGCCCGCTGGAGCCGCGCATGCTCAGCTCACACTCATTCACCGTTATTCTTCCTGACTCTAAACACAGTTGTAAAGGAGCCTTCTGTTCTGTGTCCAGGAGCTCTGACCCATGGAAGAGAGCGGCTGGGACACATTTCAACAGCATTCTGAGAGTACCTTCACCACACGGACTGCAGAGGTTCAAGAAGGTGGCCCAGCATCACCTTCTCAACGGGTAACTGAGGACTGGCAATATATGTTGGCCTTGCTAGCGACACCCACATCCAAAGAATGTTTTTTTAAAAACTGTGTACGTAAAATGGATGAAAAGCCTCTGCAGACTCACCGGCAGCAGCAGCGGCGGCCCTGGGTGGAGACTGAGCGAGGACACCGAGGATTTAAGCAGTGGGAGAGAGAGCGAGGCCCAGACTCACCAGCAGCGGCCCTGGGTGGAGACTGAGCGAGGACACCGAGGATTTAAGCAGTGGGAGAGAGAACGAGGCCCAGACTCACCGGCGGCCCTGGGTGGAGACTGAGCGAGGACACCGAGGATTTAAGCAGTGGGAGAGAGAGCGAGGCCCAGACTCACCGGCGGCCCTGGGTGGAGACTGAGCGAGGACACCGAGGATTTAAGCATTGGGAGAGAGAGCGAGGCCCAGACTCACCGGCAGCCCTGGGTGGAGACTGAGCGAGGACACCGAGGATTTAAGCAGTGGGAGAGACAGCGAGGCCCAGACTCACCAGCAGCGGCCCTGGGTGGAGACTGAGCGAGGACACCAAGGATTTAAGCAGTGGGAGAGAGAGCGAGGCCCAGAAAATTAGTAAGTGAGTTTGGAAGGCAGAGGAAACAAGGGCTGGGAAATAGACAACAAGGCAGTTTGGCAATGCTAAATGGTGTATACTGTAATGCAAGGAGTCTAGGAAATAAGGGAGATGAGCTGAGGGCACAGATAGACACGTGGGAGTCTGATATTATCGCCATTACTGAGACATGGCTGCAAGAAGGGCGGGACTGGCAGCTCAACATTCCTGGTTACAGGGTTTTCAGACCAGATAGAGAGGGGGGTAAATAAAGGAGGGGGGGTCGCAGTATTGATTAAAGAGACAATTCCAGCTGTGAGGAGGGAGGATATGTTCGAAGGATCATCAAATGAGGCCATATGGGTTGAACTAAAGAACTAAAAAGGGGCACTCACACTGCTGGGAGTGTACGCTAGACCCCCAAACAGTCCCAGGGAGATCGAAGAGCAAATTTGTAGGCAAATTTCTGACAAGTGCAAAAACAATAGGGCAGTAATAGAGGGGGATTTCAATGACCCCAATATTAACTGGGATACTACCAGTGGAAAAGGGATAGAGGGCACAGAATTCCGAAATTGCATTCTGGAGAACTTTTTTAGCCAATACACAGCAAGCCCAACAACAGCGGGGGCAGTTCTGGATTTGGTTTTGGGGAATGAAGCTGGGCAGGTGGAAGGAGTATCAGTGGGGGAGCATATTGGGGGCAGTGATCATAATTCAGTTCGTTTTGGCATAATTATGCATAAGGACAAAGAAAAAACAGGAGTAAGGGTTCTAAATTGGGGGAAGGCCAATTTTACGAGGTTGAGAAGTGATTTAGCAAAAGTGGACTGGAAACAGTTACTTGAAGGTAAATCAGTGTCAGAGCAGTGGGAGGCATTCAAGAGGGAGATACATGGAGTTCAGGGTAAACATGTTCCCACAAAGAAAAAGGGTAGAACTGCTAAACTTAGAGCCCCCTGGATGACAAGGTGCTTACAGGGTAAGATAAGGCAAAAAAGGGAAGCCTGGATCAGATAGCGTGAGCTCAATACTGCAGAAAGCCGAGAAGAGGATAGAAAGTGTAAGGGTGAAATTGAGAAGGAAATTAGGAAAGCAAAAAGAGAGCATGAAAAAAATACTGGCAAATAGAATCAAAGAAAACCCAAAGATCTTATGGATTTTAACAGGGCTTTTGACAAAGTGCCACATGGCAGGCTGATCAAAAAAGTAAAAGCCCATGGGATCCAAGGGAGAGTGGCAAAAACCTGCAAGGCTATGGACCAAGAGCTGGAAGATGGGATTAGGGTGGATAGCTCTTTGTCGGCCGGCACGGACAAGATGGGCTGAATGGCCTCCTTCGCTATCGTAATTTTTCTATGATTCAAATACTCCCAGGGCAAATTACAGCACAGGTTAGATACAGACTGTCAGACATGGCTCAAGCGGTAGTACTCTCGCCTCTGAGTCAGAAAGTTGTGGGTGGAAGTCCCACTCCAGAGACTTCAGCACAAAACTCGAGGCTGCCACTCCAGTGCAGTGCTGAGGGAGTACAGCCCGGCGCGGAGTACAGCCCGGCGCGGAGTACAGCCCAGCGTGGAGTGAAGCCCAGTGCAGAGTCCAGTTCCGTCTGCTCTGCTCCATGCCAGAGTGAAGCCCAGTGCAGAGTCCAGTTCCCTCTGCTCTGCTCCAACATGCCAGAGTGAAGCCCAGTGCAGAGTCCAGTTCCCTCTGCTCTGCTCCATGCCAGAGTGAAGCCCAGTGCAGAGTCCAGTTCCCTCTGCTCCAACATGCCAGAGTGACGCCCAGTGCAGAGTCCAGTTCCCTCTGCTCCAACATGCCAGAGTGAAGCCCAGTGCAGAGTCCAGTTCCCTCTGCTCCATGCCAGAGTGAAGCCCAGTGCAGAGTCCAGTTCCCTCTGCTCTGCTCCAACCTGCCTGAGCCTAAATTCAGAAGAGCGCCCTCTGCTGCATTCCCCCTGTCTCCGCAGCGAGGGGAGCAGGCGACGGAAATCCCGCCCCTCGGACTCCCTGATTGGTTGGCGGACCCGCCGCCGCTTCAGTCCTCCAGGCTCCACCCACCCTTTCGCTATTGGTCGGAGTGGACGTCAGTCACGGCGCGGGATTGGTCACGTGCCCCAGTCGGGCTGTGGTTGCTCGATCGGTGCCGGGGGAGGGAGGAGGCGCTCGGACGCTCCGGGTTGGATTTTGTTTTGATTTATCTCCTCGCGCGCGTTTCTCTCCGCGGTAAATTTTTAAAAAACTCCTAAAACTCACTTTCCGCCGGTGATCCGGGCTCTCAGGCGGCGGGCTCCCGAGCGGGTGTCCTGAGCATGCGCGGGGCAGGGAGTGGGCGGGGCCATGTGGCGCATGCGCAGTGTCAGCGGCGGCCGGAGCGCGGGGGCTTGTGGGTATTTCAGCCAACCTGGGCAGCAGCTGGGCCTGAAAATCAGCTTCACTGCCCCTGGGCTGGGAAAGGGGGACATGAGACAGCTTTCTCCCTCTTACCCCTTTCTAGACTCCGTTTACACGGTGTTAGTCCTGGAGCGTTTACAGACAGGAAGCTCAAACCAAACATCAGGTCAGGATCTGACAGTCGCTCCATTCCACAGGACCTGAATATCATCGGCCTTTGCCCATGGAAGGAGAGAGCAGCGATCGCAGCACGGACAGACCGCACACGTGTTCCGTGTGTGATCCCAGATTCTGCCGATCACCTGTCCTGGCGAGGCACGTGTACCTTCAAACCGAGGGGAAACCAGGTAAAGGTGGGGACGGCGGGCAGGGATTCACTTCCCCATCTAGGTGGGACGTTCATTGGCGCAGTCACACAGCGGACAGTCTGTTCACCTGCTCCGTGTGGTGGATTCAGTCAGAAATCCAACCTGCTGACACACCCGCTTGTTCACATTGGTGAGAGACCGTTTAAATGTTCTGACTGTGGGAAAAGCTTTAAAATCTCCGGGAATCTGACGAATCCGCAGCCTGCTCACACTGGAGAGAGGCCATTTCCCTGCTCCCTTTGTGGGAAGTGTTTCACTCGGTCCAGCAAGTTCACACCAGGGAGAGGCCGTTCACCTGCTCCATCTGTGGGAAGGGATTCACTCACCCATCCCAGCTGCTGAGACACCAGCGAGTTCACACTGGGGAGAGACTGTTCAAATGTTTTGACTGTGGGAAGAGCTCTAAAAGCTCCTGGGAGCCGAAGGCACACCAGCGAGTTCACACCTTGAGAGGCCATTCACCTGCTAAATGTGGAAGGCGATTCAGTCGCTCATCTAACTGACTGACACACCAGAAAGTTCGTAATGGGGAGAATCCATTCACTGTTCTGTATGTGGAAAGGGATTCAATCGATCATCCCATTTACTGACACACCGGCAGAGTCACACTGGAGAGAGACTGTTTAGATACTTCACGTGTGGGAAGGGATTCACTCCGTTGCCCCACCTGTTCACACTCCAGAGTGTCCACATTGAGAACAGATGCTTTAAATACTCTGACTGTGAGAAAAGCTTTCAAAGTTCAAAGCAGCTGATGCACGATCAGCGCATTGATACTGGAGAGAGGCTGTTTCAATATCCTGTGTGTGGGAAGAAATTCACCCCACCTGCTGAGACTCCAGTGAGTTCACATGTGACTGCAGGGGTTTGGATTCTGTTATTAATCACATCCAGGACTGAACCATGGCAGAGTGCCCGTGCACTGTGGTTTCTGTGTGAATTATTGATGAATTTTCTCTCAATGGGGTCACAGAAACTCATTCTCCATTCACTAATTGGGGCTTTCAATGTTCCCCAGCATGCCCCGCGGGGGCGAAAGTGCCCCATTCACACTGGAGGAGCCCAGTGCGCAGGCGCAGTGCCCGCCTGTATTTGGAGCATGCGCAATGTCACTGTGATCAGAGCCGGGCGCGTGCACGGATCGGACGTCAGCGGCAGTCACGGTTTTTGCGCCGATTACGAATCAGCGGGGCGCAGGGAAGTAACGCACCCGGCGGGTGAGCTTCATAAACACCTGGTGTAGGCCGCAAGCCCCGAATGAGAACCTACAGGTTCCGCGTTTGCAGCTCCGGGGCTTTTTCCCGGGAACAGGCCCAGATTAACGGCGGTCATCTTTGTAAAGGAGCGCTGAGTGTTTTTGAGTCGCCGTCTTGCTTCATCGACAGGTAGAGCGAATGCGTGGCCATCTTTGTAAAGTAGCCACGAGGGGAAATGGCTTCAGGGTCCCAGTGAGTGAACTGAACCCCGCCAGAGTCAGCACCTTCAGGGGAGGAGAGGGAGGGGAACCAGTGAGTGTAGAACTGAACCCAGCCAGAGTCAGCACCTTCAGGGGAGGAGAGGGAGGGGAACCAGTGAGTGTAGAACTGAACCCAGCCAGAGTCAGCACCTTCAGGGGAGGAGAGGGAGGGGAACCAGTGAGTGTAGAACTGAATCCAGCCAGAGTCAGCACCTTCATGGGTGGAGAACAAGTGAGTGTAGAACTGATCATACTGAAAACTGGGAGCGGAGGACAAACTATCTTGAGACGTGTTTGGATTTTAGCACAGGGAGGAGGGACAATATGTGGGACGGGGATTTACAGCTTTGGAGGAAGAAGAGAGGAAAGAATGTTCGATAGAAACTAGAATTGTCTGTTCTGAATGTCTGTCCTGTACTTACAGTGATGAATTTTGTAAACTCCTTTTACAGGGTATTAGAAGGGGAGGATTTGCAGACGGGAAAATCAAACCAAACATCACTTCAGGATCTGACAGAGTCACTCGATTCATCAGGACCTTTGAACATGGAAGCAGAAAGCACCGTTCAGAGCGGGGAGAAACCATACACGTATTCTGTGTGTGGACGAGGCTTCAGCCGATCATCCAACCTGGAGATTCACAAGCGCAGTCACACCGGGGAGAGGCCATTCACCTGTTCCGTGTGTGGCAAGGGATTCACTAATTCATCCGACCTGCTGAAACACCAGCGAATTCACACTGGTGAGAGGCCGTTCACTTGCTCCGAGTGTGGGAAGGGATTCACTCAGTCATCCTCCCTGCTGACACACCAGCGAGTTCACACTGAGGAGAGACAATTCATCTGCTCCGAGTGTGGGAAGGGATTCACGTGTTCATCCCACCTGCTGAAACACCAGCGAGTTCACACTGGGGAGAGACCGTTCACCTGCTCCGAGTGTGGGAAGGGATTCACTCGGTCATCCATCCTGCTGACACACCACTGAGTTCACACTGGGGAGAGGCCGTTCACCTGCTCCGTGTGTGGGAAGGGATTCACTCAGTCACCCAACCTGCTGACTCACCAGCGAGTTCACACTGGGGAGAGACCGTTCACCTGCTCTGAGTGTGGGAAGGGATTCTCTCGGTCGTCCATCATGTTGACACACCAGCGAGTTCACACTGGGGAGAGGCCGTTCACCTGCTTTGAGTGTGGGAAAGGATTCACTCAGTCATACCACCTGCTGAGACACCAGCAAGTTCACAAGTGACTGCAGAGGTTGGATTCTGATGTTTTTGCTGCTGTTAATTACATCCCGGATTGAATTGTGTTCATTCTGACAGTTGGAGTTTGTTTCTGCTGATGTTAATAACCCCTGTAACTGGGCTGGAGTTTAATATTCTGGATATAGATCAAATAAACCAGTTTGCTTTAATCACATTGTTGTGGATTTTTGTCGTTCCCACCTGAGTGTTTAGCATCACCTGGCTGGAGCTCAGAAAGGACAATCTGGGGGGAGGATCGTACGGCGGGAACAGAACTACAGCCTGGACACAGTCCTTCAGGGCCACACTGAGAGAGACAAACGGCACTTTGGTCTTTCTCATCTCTCTTCACTGACCGCAATGTCCCCGTGCAGGTTAATCTTGAGGCCTGTAAGGTCCAGGTGATTTCCACCCAAGGGTGTTTAAAGAGATCGGACAGGTGCTCTGTGAGCCCCTTGCCCATGTCTTCAGCTCAGTAGAGTCAGGCATTGCTCCCTGAGATTGGAAGGTAGCTCACATCGTTCCCATTTTCCAAATTGGGGACAAATCAGAGCCGGGGAACTAGAGGCCCATCAGTGTGATATCGATCACAGGGAAGGTGCCTGAAGGGATCCTAAGAGAACTAGAGGCCCATCAGTGTGATATCGATCACAGAGAAGGTGCCTGAAGGGATCCTAAGAGAACTAGAGGCCCATCAGTGTGATATTGCTCACAGGGAAGGTGCCTGAAGGGATCCTAAGAGATGCTGTTTTCGATCATGGGGAAAGGGAAGGAGCCATTCGAGATATTCAACATGGCTTCCAGAAAACAAGGCCAACTTGCTTGAGTTTTGTGAAGAAGTTGCTGGGTTGGGGGATGAGGGGAATCCGGTTGACATTGTCTACCTCAGGGGAGTCAATCTCATTTTCCATGGTGGGCCGAATCCGATATCCTGGCCCTTGGCGAGGGTCACATTCAGCAAAAGTTATTAAAATAGGAATAAATGAAGATAAACTATATCGACACTTGGAATCAGAGAATGGTTACAGCACAGAATGAGGCCATTCGGCCCGTCGAGCCCGTGCCGGCTCTCTGCAAGAGCACTTCAGCTAGTCCCACTCCCCCACCCTTCCCCCGGAGCCCTGACATTGTTTCTCCTTCAGGTCCTTATCCAATTGCGTTTTGAAAGCCACGATTGAATCTGCCTCCACCACCCTTTCAGTCAGTGCATTCCCAATCCTAACCACTCGCTGCGTAAAAAGTTTTTCCCCATGTCACCTTTGGTTCTTCTGCCAATCACCTTAAATCTGTGTCCTCTGGTTCTCGACCCTTCTACCAATGGAAACAGTTTCTCTCTATCTACTCTGTCCAGACACCTCATGATTCTGAACACCTCTATCAAATCTCCTCTCAAACATCTCTGCTCCAAGGAGAACAACCCCAGCTTAGAATCATAGAATCATAGAAATTTCATTTGACCCATCTTGTCTGTGCCGGCCGACAAAGAGCTATCCCCCCTAATCCCTCTTTCCAGTACTTGGTCCGTATCCTTGTAGGTTACGGCACTTCAAGTGCATATCCAAGTAGTTTTTAACTGTGATGAGGGTTTCTGCCTCTACCACCCTTTCAGGCAGTGAGTTCCAGACCCCCACCACCCTCTGGGTGAAAAGAATGCTCCTCAAATCCCCTCTAAGCTTCCGACCAATTACTTTAAATCTATGTCCCCTGGTTATTGATCCTTCTGCTAAGGGAAATAGGTTCTTCCTATCCACTCTTTCTAGGCCCCTCATAATTTTATACACCTCAATTAGGTCTCCCCTCAGCCTCCTCTGTTCCAAAGAAAACAACCCCAGCCTTTCCAATCTTTCCTCGTCGCTAAAATTCCCCAGCCCAGGTAACATCCTCATAAATCGCCTCTGCACCCACTCTAGTGCAATCACATCCTTCCTGTAATGTGGTGACCAGCACTGCATGCTGTACTTTAGCTGTGGCCTAACTAATGTTTTATACAGTTCAAGCATAACACCCCTGCTCTTGTATTCTATGTCTCGGCTAATAAAGGCAAGTATCCCGTATGCCTTCTTAACCACCTTATCGACCTGTCCTGCTACCTTCAGGGATCTGTGGACATGCACTCCAAGGTCCCTCTGATCCTCTGGACTTCTCAATGTCCGACCATTTATTGTGTATCCCCTTGCCTTGTTAGCCCTCCCCAAATGCATTGCCTCACACTTCTCCGGATTGAATTCCATTCCACCTGACCAGTCCATTGATATCTTCCTGCAGACTAGCTTCTCCAGTCTATCCACGTAACTGAAGTCCCTCATCCCTGGAACCATCCTTGTAAATCTTTTCTGCACCCTCTCTCAGGCCTTCACATCCTTCCTAAACTGCGGTGCCCAGAATTGGACACAATACTCCAGTTGAGGCCGAACCAGTGTTTTCTAAAGGTTCACCATAACTTCCTTGCTTTTGTGCTCTATGCCTCTATTTATGAAATTGAGAGGTCGCACAACACCAGGTTATAGTCCAACAGTTTTATTTGAAATCACAAGCTTTCGGAGCTATCACTCCTTCCTCAGGTGAAGTAAATTGGATACAGAATCGCCAGAGCATATATAGATGGAAAAAAAAGCATGTGTACTTTACAATTGCAGACCAATAAATTAAATCATCCTGACTATCTGCCGAGGTGTGATAAAGTTAATTAAGTCAGCCAGGAAGGTACCACATCAAAAGACATAGCAAGATACAACTGAGACAATGAGGTGTAGTCGCAGGGGTTCCAACGTGTCAAAAGCTGCCGTCTGTATGTAAAACGAAAAGCTTTAAAAAAAAATTACTTTTTTACTGGGAAAATTTTTACTTTTTTACTGGGAATCACATCTGTGAACAAGCTAACGACGACTCGAGTCCGGATCACGTCATGTATCGTGACATCTATTTATGAAGCCCAGGATCCTGTAAGCTTTTTTAAGCGCTTTCTCAACCTGCCCTGCCACCGTCAACAATTTGTGCCCATAAACCCCCAGGTCTCTCTGTTCACCCACTTTAGAATTGTACCTTTTAGTTTATGTTGCCTCTCCTCGTTCTTCCTGCCAAAATGTAGAGGTGAACTAATTGCATCATCGTCCAGCTGGGTGGGACTGCACTCACCTGGTTCCATTCTTATCTATCTAATCGTAGCCAGAGAATCACCTGCAACGGCTTCTCTTCCCGCTCCCACACCGTTACCTCTGGTGTCCCCCAAGGATCTATCCTCGGCCCCCTCCTATTTCTCATCTACATTTTGCCCCTTGGTGACATCATCTGAAAACACAGCATCAGTTTCCACATGTATGCTGATAACACCCAGCTCTACCTCATTAGCTCTTCTCTCGATCCCTCCATAGTGTCTAAATTGTCAGACTGCTTGTCCGACATACAGTTCTGGATGAGCAGAAATTTTCTCCAATTAAATATTGGGAAAACCGAAGCCATTGTTTTCGGTCCCGCCACAAATTCCGTTCCCTCGCCACTGAATCCATCCCTCTCCCTAACATCTGTCTGAGGCTGAACCAGACTGTTCACAACCTTGGTGTCATATTTGACCCTGAAATGAGCTTCCGACCACATATCTGCAGCATAACAAAGACCGCCCACCTATTTCCACCTCCGTAACATCGCTCGTCTCCGCCCTTGCCTCAGCTGATCCGCTACTGAAACCCTCATCCATGCCTTTGTTACCTCTAGACTTGACTATTCCAATGCACTCCTGGCTGGCCTCCCACATTCCACCCTACGTAAACTTGAGTTGATCCAAAACTCGGCTTCCCATCTCTTAACTCGGACCGTGTCCTAACTCGCACCAAGTCCCGTTCGCCCAACACCTCTGTGCTCGCTGACTTACATTGGCTCCCGGTTAAGCAGCGCCTCGATTTTAATATTCTTATCCTTGTTTTCAAATCCCTCCATGGGCCTCACCCCTCCCATTCTCTGTAATCTCCTCCAGCCCCACAATCCCCGAGTTATCTGGACTCCTCTAATTCTGCCCTCTTGAGCATCCCTGAGTATAATCGCTCAACCATTGGTGGCCGTGCCTTCTGTTGCCTCGGCCCTGAGCTCTGGAATTGCCTGCCTAAACCTCTCCGCCTCTCTACCTCTCTTTCCTCCTTTAAGATGCACCTTAAAACTTATCTCTTTGACCAATCTTTTGGTCATCTGCCCTAATTTCTCTTTATGTGGCTCGGTGTCAAATTTCTTATCTTATAATCGTCCTGTGCAGCGCCTTGGGACGTTTTACTATGTTATAGGTGCTATATAAATACAAGTTGTTGTTGTTGCACCCAGCCAGAGTCAGCACATTCTGGAGAGAAGGGGAGAAACAAAATCCCAGATGGTGTAATGAATGTTGTTTTTAGACAGTAAGGATGGAGGGAGAGTGTGTAGAATGGAGAATTTTCAGCTTAGGAGGGACAGGAGGGAAAAAATTGTCTGTTCTGAAGTTCTATCCTGTTGTAAACACCATAGGAGGGTATTAGAAGGGGAGGATCTGCAGATGGAAACTCAAACCAAACACTGCGTCAAGATCTGACAGATTCACTGGATTCATCAGGACCTGAATATCATTGGCCTTTGGATATAGAAGGAAAAAAACTCCAATCACAGTGGGGAGAAACAGGACATGTGTTATGTGTGTGGATCCACTTTTAACAAATCGTCTAGTCTGTGAGACTCGTGCACCCACCTGAATCAACAGTGTAAATGTGGGGAATGTGGGAACGGAATCAGTTGCCCGTCTGAGGTGCAAACTCATCGAAACAGTCACACCGGGGAGAGGCTGTTCACCAGCTGAGTGTGGAAAGAGATTCACTCACTCATCTCACCTATTCCCACACTAACATGTTCGTAATGGGGAGAATCCGTTCACTGTATGTGGAAAGTGATTCAATCGATCATCCCATTTACTGACACACCAGCACAGTCACACCGGAGAGAGACCGTTTAGATTCTTCACGTGTGGGAAGGGATTCACTCCGTTGCCCCAACTGTTGACACTCCAGAGTGTCCACATTGAGAACATAGAAACATAGAAGATAGGAGCAGGAGTAAGCCATTTGGCCCTTCAAGCCTGCTTCGCCATTCAATGAGATCATGGCTGATCATCCAAATTCAGTACCCTGTCCCTGCTTTCTCCCCATATCCCTTGATCCCCTTAGCCTTAAGAATTATATCTAACTCCTTTTTGAATATATTTAATGAATTGGGCTCAACTTCCTTCTGTATAGAGAATTCCACAGGTTCACCACTCTCTGGGTGAAGAAATTCCTCCTCATCTCAGTCCTAAATGGATTACCCCTTTATCCTTAGACTGTGACCCCTGGTTCTGGACTCATCTGCCATCGGGAACATCCTTCCTGCATCTAGTCTGTCTAGTCCTGTTAGAATTTTATAAGTTTCAATGAGATCCCCTCTCATTCTTCTAAACTCCAGCGAATATAAGCCTAATCGACCCAATCTCTCTTCATACATCATCCCTGCCATCCCAGGTATCAGTCTGGTGACTCTTCGCTGCACTCCCTCCATGGCAAGAACATCCTTCCTCAGATAAGGCGACCAAAACTGCACACAATACTCAAGGTGTGGTCTCACCAAGGCCCTGTACAACTGCAGCAAGACATCCTTGCTCCTGTACTCGAATCCTCTCGCTATGAAGGCCAACATACCATTTGCCTTCTTAACCACCTGCTGCACCTGCATGCTTACCTTCAGCGACTGGTGCACAAGGACACCCAGGTCTCATTGCACTTCCCCTTTTCCCAATCTATTGCCGTTCAGATAATAATCTGCCTTCCAGTTTTTGCCACCAAAGTGGATAACCTCACATTTATCCACATTATTTTGCATCTGCCATGCATCTGCCCAATCACCCAACCTGTCCAAATCATACTGGAGTTTCTCTGCATCCTCCTCACAGCACACACGCCCACCCAGCTTTGTGTCGTCTGCAAACTTAGAGATATTACATCTAGTTCCCTCGTCTAGATCATTAATATATATTGTGAATAGCTGGGGTCCTAGCACCGATCCCTGCGGTACCCCATTAGTCACTGCCTGCCACTCGGAAAAAGACCCGTTTATTCCAACTCTTTGCTTCCTGTCTGCCAACCAGTTCTCTATCCAAGTCAGTACCTTACCCCCAATCCCATGTGCTTTAACTTTGCACGCTAATCTCTTATGCGGAACCCTATTGAAAGCCTTCTCAAAGTCCAAATACACCACATCCACTGGTTCTCCCTTATCAATTCTACCAGTTACATCCTCAAAAAAATTCCAGTAGATTTGTCAAGCATGATTTACCTTTTGTAAATCCATGTTGACTTTGTCCGATCCTGTCACTGTTTTCCAAGTGCTCTGCTATTACATCTTTTATAATAGACTCTAGCATTTTCCCCACTACCGATGTCAGGCTAATCAGTCTATAATTCCCCTTTTTCTCTCTACCACCTTTATTAAATAGTGGGGTTACATTAGCTACCCTCCAATCCATGGGAACTGTTCCAGAGTCTATAGAATTTTGGAAGATGACCAGCAATGCATCTACTATTTCTAGGGCCACTTCCTTAAGTACCCTGGGATGTAGATTATCAGGCCCTGGGGATTTATCGGCCTTCAATCCCGTCAATTTCCCTAACACCATTTCCCTACAATTACTGAACAGTTGCTTTAAATACTCTGACTGCGAGAAAAGCTTTCAAAGTTCAAAGCAGCTGATGCACGATCAGCGCATTGATACTGGAGAGAGGCTGTTTCAATATCCTGTGTGTGGGAAGAAATTCACCCCACCTGCTGAGACTCCAGTGAGTTCACATGTGACTGCAGGAGTTTGGATTCTGTTATTAATCACATCCAGGACTGAACCATGGCAGAGTGCCCGTGCACTTGGGTTTCTGTGTGAATTATTGATGAATTCGCTCTCAATGGGATCACAAAAACTCATTCCCCATTCAATAATTGGGGCTTTCAATGGTGCGGTAGTTCCCCAGCATGCCCCGCGGGGAGAATGTGCCCCAATCACACTGGAGGAGCCCAGTGCGCAGGCGCATTTCCCGCCCGTAGCTGGAGCATGCGCAGTGTCACTGTGATCAGAACCGGCGAGTGCGACAAGAAGTGGTGGAATAACAACAGAAAACGCTGGAAAAACTCAGCAGGCCAGGCAGCATCCGTGGAGAGAGAAAGAGAGTTGACGTTTCAGGTCGATGACCTTTCATCAGAACTGGGAAGAGCTGGAAATCAAATAGATTTAAGGCCAGGGTAAAGCTGGGAAAAGGGGGAGGGGATAAAGGAACAAAGGAGGAGATGAAGAGACATTAAGAGACATTAAGAGATATGCAAGGCTAGAGGTGGTGTTAATGTGACAGATTAAGGCTGAATGAAGTGTGAAATCTACTGGCAGAATGAAGGACAGCTGCCAGCTTCTAGGAGGAAAAAAAAGGTGGGGGGGACAAATAAAAGGGTGGATAAAATAAAATATAAATGTGATTGGAGCTGAGGTTATGATCTAAAATTGTTGAACTCGATATTGAGTCCAGAGGGCTGTAGCGTGCCTAAACGAAAGATGAGGTGCTGTTCCTCGAGCTTACGCTGAGCTTCCGTGGAACAGTGTATTAGGCCGAGGACGGTGAGGTCAGAGTGGGAGTGAAGCGGTGAATTAAAGTGACAGGCCACCGGGAGCTCGGGGTCCCCCTTACGGACTGAACGGAGGTGTTCCGCAAAGCGGTCACCCAATCTGCGTTTGGTCTCCCCAATGTAGAGGAGTCCACATCGTGAGCAGCGAATACAGTATACTAAATTGCAGGAAGTACAAGTAAATCGCTGTTTCACCTGGAAGGGGTGTTTGGGGCCCTGGACAGTGGGAAGAGGGGAGGTATAAGGGCATGTGTTGCATCTCCTGCGCGTGCACGGGAAGGTGCCGGGCGAAGGGGAAGGGGTGCTGGGGGTGGTAGAGGAGTGGACTAGGGTGTCGCGGAGGGAGCGGTCCCTGCGGAATGCTGCAAGGGGAGGTGAGGGGAAGATGTGTTTGGTGGTGGGATCACGCTGGAGGTGGCGGAAATGGCGGAGGATGATCCGTTGAATGTGGAGGCTGGTGGGGTGAAAGGTGAGGACAAGGGGAACCCTATCGTGGTTCCGGGAGGGAGGGGCAGGGGTGAGGGCAGATGTGCGGGAGATAGAACGGACACGGTCGAGGGCCGTGTCGACCACGGTAGAGGGGAATCCTCGGTTGAGGAAAAAGGAAGACATGTCGGAAGCACTGGTATGGAAGGTGGCATCATCAGAGCAGATGCGGCGGAGACGGAGAAACTGGGAGAATGGAATAGAGTCCTTACAGGAGGCGGGGTGGGAGGAAGTGTAGTCCAGGTAGCTGTGGGAGTCGGTGGGCTTGTAGTGAATGTTAGTCAATAACCTATCCCCAGAGATGGAGATGGAGAAGTCGAGGAAGGGAAGAGAAGAGTCGGAGATGGACCATGTGAAGGTGAGGGAAGGGTGGAAATTGGAAGCATAGTGAATGAAATGTTCTAGTTCAGGGCGAGAGCAGGAGACGGCACCGATACAGTCATCAATGTACCGGAAAAAGAGGTGAGGGAGGGGACCCGAGTAGGACTGGAACAAAGAGTGTTCCACATATCCCACGAAAAGGCAGGCATAGCTAGGACCCATGCGGGTACCCATAGCAACACCTTTAATTTGGAGGAAATGGGTAGAGTCAAAGCTCAGCGTAAGCTCGAGGAACAGCACCTCATCTTTCGTTTAGGCACGCTACAGCCCTCTGGACTCAATATCGAGTTCAACAATTTTAGATCATAACCTCAGCTCCAATCACATTTATATTTTATTTTATCCACCCTTTTATTTGTCCCCCCCACCTTTTTTTTCCTCCTAGAAGCTGGCAGCTGTCCTTCATTCTGCCAGTAGATTTCACACTTCATTCAGCCTTAATCTGTCACATTAACACCACCTCTAGCCTTGCATATCTCTTAATGTCTCTTAATGTCTCTTCATCTCCTCCTTTGTTCCTTTATCCCCTCCCCCTTTTCCCAGCTTTACCCTGGCCTTAAATCTATTTGATTTCCAGCTCTTCCCAGTTCTGATGAAAGGTCATCGACCTGAAACGTCAACTCTCTTTCTCTCTCCACGGATGCTGCCTGGCCTGCTGAGTTTTTCCAGCGTTTTCTGTTGTTATTTCGGATTTCCAGCATCTGCAGTATTTTGCTATCCAAGAAGTGGTGGAAGCGGGCAAAGGTCGGAGTCGAGATTTTACGCCGATTACGAATCGGCCGGACGCAGGGAGGTAACGCACTCGGCGGGTGAGCTTCATAAACACCTGGTGTAGGCCGCAAGCCACGAATGAGAACCTACAGGTTCCCCGTTTGAAATTGCAGCAGGCGGTTAAGGAGGCTTTGTCCCAGGGACAGGCCCGGGTTAACGGCGGCCATCTTTGTAAAGGAAAGCTGAGAGTTTGTGCGCCGCCATCTTGCTTCGTCGAGCAGTAGAGCGCATGCGCAGTTAGCTTTGCAAAAGAAACACTAGTGGGCGGGGCTTCGGGGTCCCAGTGAGTGAACTGAACCCAGCCAGAGTCAGCACCTTCAGGAGAGGAGAGGGAGGGGAACCAGTGAGTGTGGAACTGAACCCAGCCAGAGTCAGCACCTTCAGGGGAGGAGAGGGAGGGGAGCCAGTGAGTGTAGATCTGAACCCAGCCAGAGTCAGCACCTTCAGGGGAGGAGAGGGAGGGGAAACAGTGAGTGTGGAACTGAACCCAGCCAGAGTCAGCAACTTCAGGGGAGGAGAGGGAGGGGAGCCAGTGAGTGTAGATCTGAACCCAGCCAGAGTCAGCACCTTCAGGGGAGGAGAGGGAGGGGAACCAGTGAGTGTAGAACTGAACCCAGCCAGAGTCAGCACCTTCAGGGGAGGAGAGGGAGGGGAACCAGTGAGTGTAGAACTGAACCCAGCCAGAGTCAGCACCTTCAGGGGAGGAGAGGAAGGGGGACCAGTGAGTGTAGAACTGAACCCAGCCAGAGTCAGCACCTTCAGGGGAGGAGAGGGAGGGGAACCAGTGAGTGAGGAACTGAACCCAGCCAGAATCAGCACCTTCAGGGGAGGAGAGGGAGGGGAACCAGTGAATGTAGAACTGACCCCAGCCAGAGTCAGCACCTTCAGGGGAGAAGAGGGAGGGGAACCAGTGAGTGAACTGAACCCAGCCAGAGTCAACACCTTCAGGGGAGGAGAGGGAGGGGAACCAGTGAGCGTAAAACTGAACCCAGCCAGAGTCAGCACCTTCAGGGGAGGAGAGGGAGGGGAACCAATGAGTGAACTGAACCCAGCCAGAGTCAGCACCTTCAGGGGAGGAGAGGGAGGGGAACCAGTGAATGTAGAACTGACCCCAGCCAGAGACAGCACCTTCAGGGGAGAAGAGGGAGGGGAACCAGTGAGTGAACTGAACCCAGCCAGAGTCAGCACTTCAGGGGAGGAGAGGGAGGGGAACCAGTGAGCGTAAAACTGAACCCAGCCAGAGTCAGCACCTTCAGGGGAGGAGAGGGAGGGGAACCAGTGAGTGAAATGAACCCAGCCAGAGTCAGCACCTTTATACAGTCATGACGGTACAGAGGAGGCCATTCGGCTCACCGAGTCCGTGCCGGCTCTCTGTACAGCAATCCAGTCAGTCCCATTCCCCTGCTCTATCCCCGTAGCCCTGCAAGTTTATTTCCCTCAAGTGCCTATCTAGTCTCCCCTTGAAAACATTAAGTGTCTCCACTTCCACCACTTCCGTTGGCAGCGAGTTCCAGGTCTTCACCACTCGCTGTGTAAAAATGTTTTTCCTCACATTCCCCTGTATCTCTTGCCCAAAACCTAAATCTGTGTCCCCTAGTCCTTGGACCATCAACTAGTGGGAACAGCCTTTCCCCGTCTAGCCTATCCAAACCCGTCATAATCTTGTACACCTCTACCAAATCACCCCTCAACCTCCTTTGCTCTAATGAAAACAAATCCAGCTTCTCCAACCTGTACTTGTAGCTAAGATCCCCCATCCCCAGAACCATTCTGGTAAATCTCCTCTGCACCCTCTCAAGGGCCTTCACATCCTTCCTAAAGTGTGGTGACCAGAACTGGACGCAATACTCCAGTTGTGGCCGAACCAGCGCTTTATAAAGGTTCAGCATAACTTCTCTACCTTTATACTCAATGCCTCTATTTATCAAACTCACCATGGACTACTCCTCAGAATCGGTTTCATTCTTGGACACACGAATCTCCATCAAAGACGGACGCCTCAGCACTTCACTCTACCGCAAGCCCACGGACAACCTCACGATGCTCCACTTCTCCAGCTTCCACCCTAACCACGTTAAAGAAGCCATCCCCTATGGACAAGCCCTGCGAATACACAGGATCTGCTCAGACGAGGAGGAACGCGATGGACACCTACGGACACTGAAAGACGCCCTCGTAAGAACGGGATATGACGCTCGACTCGTCGATCGACAGTTCCGACGGGCCACAGCGAAAAACCGCATAGACCTCCTCAGAAGACGAACACGGGACACAACCAACAGAGTACCCTACGTCGTCCAGTACTTCCCCGGAGCGGAAAAACTACGCCATGTTCTTCGCAGCCTTCAACATGTCATCGATGACGACGAACACCTTGCTACGGCCATCCCCATGCCTCCACTACTCGCCTTCAAGCAGCCGCCTAACCTCAAAAGTACCATCGTTCGCAGCAGATTACCCATCTTTCAGGAGAACAGCAACCACGACACCACACAACCCTGCCACGGCAACCTCTGCAAGACATGCCAAATCATGGACACAGATACCATCATCATTTTCTGAATGGCAGGCAGTAACAAGTGGGGTACCACAGGGATCTGTCCTGGGTCCCCAGCTGTTCACAATTTACATTAATGACCTGGATCAGGGAGTCGGATGCAGCATTTCCAAATTTGCAGACGACACTAAACTAGGAGGGGGGGTGGGCTCAGAGGAGGAGACCAGGAAGCTCCAGAGCGATTTGGACAGACTGGGTGATTGGGCGGATAAATGGCAGATGCACTATAATGTGGACAAGTGCGAAGTTATCCACCTTGGGTGCAGGAACGGGAGGGCAAATTATTATTTAAATGGCAATAAATTGGGAGAGGGGGAAGTACAGAGAGACCTGGGTGTTCTTGTACACCAGTCACTGAAGGCGAGCATGCAGGTGCAACAGGCGATCAAGAAGGCAAACGGTATGCTGGCCTTCATAGCAAAAGGGTTGGAATATAGGAACAGGGATACCTTGCTGCAGCTGTACAAGGCACTGGTGAGACCACACCTCGAGTACTGTGTACAGCTTTGGTCGCCTCATCTGAGGAAAGATGTTCTTGCCATGGAGGGGGTGCAGCGGCGATTCACCAGGCTGATACCAGGAATGGCGGGATTGACCTATGAGGAGAGACTATGTAGTTTAGGGATGTACACACTGGAGTTTAGAAGATTGAGAGGGGACCTCATAGAAGTGTATAAAATTCTGACAGGTCTAGACAGACTAGATGCAGAAGGGATGTTTCCCTTGGCGGGTGAGAACAGAACTAGAGGACATAATTTAAGGATAAGGGCTAAACCATTTAGGACAGAAATGAGGGGGAATTTCTTCACTCAGAGGGTGGTGAACCTGTGGAACTCATTGCCACAGAGGGCAGTGTACGCCAGCTCATTAAATATATTTAAGAGGGAATTAGATATATTTCTACAGGCAAAAGGGGTTAAGGGTTACGGAGAGAAGGCGGGGACGGGATACTGAATTGGAGGATCAGCCATGATCTCATTAAATGGCGGAGCAGGCTCGAAGGGCCGGATGGCCTACTCCTGCTCGTATCTTCTATGTATCTATGTATCTATGTATCACACGTGAGTACACTACCCACCAGGTACATGGTACATACTCATGTGACTCGGCCAATGTTGTCTACCTGATACGTTGCAGTAAAGGATGCTCCAGAGCATGGTACATCGGCGAGACCATGCAGACACTGAGACAATGTATGAACGGACACCGCGCAACAATCGCCAGGCAGGAGGGTTGCCTCCCAGTCGGGGAACACTTCAGCAGCCAGGGGCATTCAGCCTCGGATCTGCGGGTAAGCGTTCTCCAAGGCGGCCTTCGAGATATACGACAGCGCAAAATCATAGAGCAGAAACTGATAGCCAAGTTCCGCACTCATGAGGATGGCCTCATTCGCGATATCGGGTTCATGTCACGATACAGAACGTGACTTGACATCATGGCCGGTCTTCCCAGGTGTTTTTTTTTTAAACACAAGAACACAAATTGACAGGATATGCAGCCAGCAGGTGGTTTGACACGTTGGACCCCCTGGGACACATCTCATTGTCTTGGCTGTGCTCTTTGTTGTAAGGAATAATGTGAATAGATTTTGTCTGGGTTTAAATTGTGAATTCTGGGAGATTCTCTCATTGCTAACTTACCTGACGAAGGAGCGAACTGCTTCGAAAGCTTGTAAAATTAAATAAATCTGTTGGACTATAACCTGGTGTTGTCCGACTTCTCTATTTATGAAGCCCAAGATCCCATATGCTTTGTTAACCACTCTCTCAATATGTCCTGCCACCTTCAGGGACCTATGCACATTAACTCCCAGGTCCCTCTGTCCCTGCACACTCTTTGAAACTGTGCCATTAAGTGTATATTGCCTCTCCCTGTTCCTTCTGCCAAAATGCATCACCTCACACTTTTCTGTATTAAATTCCATCTGCCACTTGTCTGCCATTCTGCTAGCCTTTCTATGTCCTGTGACAGTCGATTGATATCATCATCACTGTTTGCCACACCCCCAAGTTTGGTGTCATTGGCAAATTTAGAAATTCTACTGTATTCCAATATCCAGGTCATTTATATGTATGCACTGTCTACCATCCTCCAGTCTGAAAAACAGCCTTTTACCACAACTCGCTGTTTTCTGTCCTTAAGCCAATTCCTTATCCAAGCTGCCACTGACCCACCTATTCCATGAGCCTCCATTTTGTTAACAATTCTTCTATGTGGTACTTTGTCAAACGCCTTCCGAAAATCCATGTAAACAACATCCACTGCATTCCCTTCATCAATCCTCCCTGTTACTTCATCAAAAAATTCAATTAGATTAGTCAAACATGATCTGCCTTTTACAAACCCGTGTTGGCTTTCCTTAATTAGCTTAAACCTCTCCAAATGCCCTTTAATTTTTTTCCTTGATTATTGTTTCTAAAACTTTACCCACCACTGATGTTAAACTGACCGGCCTGTAGTTACTAGGATTGTCCTTACACCCTTTCTTGAACAAAGTTGTCACATTTGCCACTTTCGAATCCTCAGGCACCTCCCCCACATCTAGGGAAGTTTGGAAAATTATGGCAAGCCCTTCCGCTATCTCCTTCCCCAATTCCCTTAGCAACCTGGGATGCAAGCCATCTGGTATTTGATTCAAACTCTCCACACTTCGGATTTCTCACCATCTCTCCTGAAGGCGCTGGTAAAAGCAGAGCAGACGATTAACATCCTACCCAATTGTAACAGAAGAGCCCCAGAGCTGGGCCCCCCTTGTACAGTCCCAGGATAGGAATCCCCATGAACAGTCCCAGGGTTAGAATCCCCATGTACAGTCCCAGGGTTGGAATCCCCATGTACAGTCCCAGGGTTAGAATCCCCATGTACAGTCCCAGGGTTGGAATCCCAATGTACAGTCCCAGGGTTAGAATCCCCATGTACAGTCCCAGGGTTGGAATCCCCATGTACAGTC
The DNA here is from genome assembly GCA_030390025.1 of Squalus acanthias. Classification (NCBI taxonomy): domain Eukaryota; kingdom Metazoa; phylum Chordata; class Chondrichthyes; order Squaliformes; family Squalidae; genus Squalus; species Squalus acanthias. Next base: position 47,800 of record JASTWF010000682.1, read on the forward strand.
CCAGGGTTAGAATCCCCATGTACAGTCCCAGGGCTGGGATCCCCATGTACAGTCCCAGGGTTAGAATCCCCATGTACAGTCCCAGGGTTAGAATCCCCATGTGCAGTCCCAGGGTTAGAATCCCCATGTACAGTCCCAGGGTTAGAATCCCCATGTACAGTCCCAGGGCTGGAATCCCCATGTACAGTCCCAGTGTTAGAATCCCCATGTACAGTCCCAGGGCTGGAATCCCCATGTACAGTCCCAGGGTTGGAATCCCCATGTACAGTCCCAGTGTTGGAATCCCCATGTACAGTCCCAGGGTTGGAATCCCCATGTACAGTCCCAGGGTTGGAATCCCCATGTACAGTCCCAGGGTTAGAATCCCCATGTACAGTCCCAGGGTTAGAATCCCCATGTACAGTCCCAGGGTTGGAATCCCCATGTACAGTCCCAGGGTTGGAATCCCCATGTACAGTCCCAGGGTTAGAATCCCCATGTACAGTCCCAGGGTTAGAATCCCCATGTACAGTCCCAGGGTTAGAATCCCCATGTACAGTCCCAGGGTTGGAATCCCCATGTACAGTCCCAGGGTTGGAACCCTCAGCAACACTGAGTGCGGGTCTCAGCCCCCGAGTCAGAGCCGCCGGGCCCGGGGCAACACCAAGTAGGAATGGCGATATATGCCCAAGTCAGAATAGTGTGTTACTTGGAGGGGAACTGGGAGGTGATGGTGTTCCCATGCACCTGCTGCCCTTGTCCTTCTAGGTGGTGGAGGTCGCGTGTTTGGGAGGTGCTGTCAAAGTTCTAGTCGAGTTGCAGATGTATAAAGTCGCTCTCCTTCACCCCTCGCACTCCCACCTCGCTCTCTCTCCTCCCATAGAGGCCTTGTGTAGGCCCAGACCGGGTGGCGGGTTCCCTTCCCTGAAGGACATTGGTGAACCAGTTGGGTTTTTACGACAATCCGGCAGCTTTCATGGTCACTTTTTTCTAGTGCCGGCCCCACAAATTCCCAGATTCATTGAGCTCAATTTCACAACCTGCCTTTGTGTTTTTGTGGGTTCTCTCTCACCCTCCCTTTTTCCTGTTTTAAATTCATTTTAAGGCTGTTAGAAGGGGAGGATTTGCAGACAGGAAACTCAAACCAAACATCACTTCAAGATCTGAGAGAGTCACTCGATTCATCAGGACCTTTGAGCATGGAAGCAGAAAGCACCGTTCAGAGCGGGGAGAAACCGTACACGTGTTCTGTGTGTGGACGAGGCTTCAGCCGATCCTCTGGCCTGTCGAGACACAAGCACAGTCACACCGGGGCGAAACCGTGTAAATGTGGGGACTGTGGGAAGCGATTCAACTACCCGTGTGAGCTGGAAACTCATCGACGAGTTCACACCGGGGAGAGGCCGTTCACCTGCTCCACATGTGGGAAGGGATTCATTGATTCAACCACGCTGCTGAAACACCAGCGAGTTCACACTGGGGAGAGACCTTTTAAATGTCCGGACTGCGGGAAGTGCTATAAAAGTTCCGGGGAACTGACGCGCCATCAACATGTTCACACTGACGAGAGACCGTTCAGGTGCTCTCACTGTGGGACTGGGTTCAGCCAATCATCTGACCTCACTGTGCACCAGCGCACTCACACTGGGGAGAGACCGTTCACCTGCTCCGAGTGTGGGAAGGGATTCACTCAGTCATCCCACCTGCTGACACACCAACTTGTTCATACTGATGAGAGACCTTTTAAATGTTCTGACTGTGAGAAGAGATTTAAAAGAAAAATGGATCTGCAGGAACACCAGCGAGTTCACACTGGGGAGAGACCATTCACCTGCTCTGAGTGTGGGAAGGGATTCACTCGGTCATCCAACCTGCTGACATACCAGCGAGTTCACAAGCGACTGCAGTGTTTGGATTCTGATGTTATTGCTGCTGTTAATTACATCCTGGACTGAATCGTGTTCACACTGACAGTTGGGGTTTATTTCTGCTGATGTTAATAAGCCCTATAACTGGGCTGGAGTTTAATATTCTGGATATCTGTCAAATAAATCAGCTTTGCTTTAAACACATTGTTGTGGATTTTTGTTGTTCCCTCCTGAGTGTTTAGCATCACCTGGCTGGAGCTCAGAAAGGACAATCTGGGGGGAGGATCGTACGGCGGGAACAGAACTACAGCCTGGACACAGTCCTTCAGGGCCACACTGAGAGGGGCAAACGGCACCTTGGTCTTTCTCGTCTTTCTTCACTGACAGCAATGTCCCCGTGCAGGTTAATCTTGAGGCCTGTAAGGAATGTGTCCCAGCCGCTCTCTTCCATGGGTCAGAGCTCCTAGGCACGGAACAGAAGGCTCCTTTACAACTGTGTTTAGAGTCAGGAAGAACAACGGTGAATGCTGGAAACATGCTGTCAAATCAGAGATTGGTGTCAAACTGCGATCTGTTCCTGACTGAAAGTGAAACGGCAGGGTTAAGTTTCCAGTCTAAAAATGACTGGTAATTATTCCACGAAGATTTAATATGTGTGTGTGAGACAGTCCTGAGGCTACCATTTTAAGGCAGGTGTTAGCTCATTTAAAATAAACCCGTTTAAAATAAATTGGTTAAAGTCTGCATTAAAATAGCAGAGGGAGGAGTTCACAGGAGCCTGTTCACTGCTGGTACAATTATACAACAGACATTTGATCTCCAGATAAAGAAGGACCTGCAGCGTGTTTCCAGGAATTCCCTGTTTTATTGATGTGTGCGTGTTAGACACCAGGATAACTCAAAATACATGACCCGGAACATCCACGGGGTGCGATCCCGACAGTTACTCTGGGATCACTCCCGCTGCGGAACTCCACCACTGACCCTGCTGAAGGTTGTAGGCTCAGGGAGTGGGGCCTCCAGGAGTGGACTGTGAGAAAGCTGGGTTTCAGTATCCTGACACATATATGGTGAGGAACCAGAGGAATCCTTACTAAGGAGCTGTCTGGGGTTTAACCTGTCAGTGCAGGTCTAGGGGTGAATGATGCCGGACTCCCCGAACTGTCTCACATTGAACCCAGTTCAGATCAAGATGGATTCAGTTTACAGGAGAATAGGGAGAAATATCACCCACAATGGAGGGAGACGAAAGCAGCCATTAGAGAAGCTCAGAGATCTTTGGAAAAGCTGATGGTGCCCAATTGTGGGAATAATAGCAAAAGCTTTTCCAGCTACGTCAGGAGTCAGTAGACCGTTAAAGATGGTTTCACATCAGTCTACACTCCTATGGGTGATGCTCAGATTCCTGCTGTGGGATGTGCTGTCGACAATAACATCTTAAATATTAAAATAGAAAGAGATTGTCATACAATCATCGAATAGTACCACACAGAAGGAGGCTATTCTGCCCATCGAGTCTGTGCCAGCTCTTTCGAAGAGCAATCCAGTTAGTCCCACTCCCCTGCTCATTCCCCAAACCCCTGCAATGTTTTCTCCTTCAAGTATTTCTCCAATTCCCTTTTGAAGGCTACTATTGAATCTGTATCCACCAGCCTATCAGGCAGTGCATTCCAGATCCTAACCACTCATTGTGTAAAAAGGTTTTTCCTCGTGTCACCTCTGGTTCTTTTGCCAATCACCTTCAATCAGTGCCCTCTGGTTATCGACCCTTCAGTCACTGGAAACAGTTTCTCTTTATTTACTCTATCTAAACCCTTCGTGATTTTAAACACCTCTCCCAAATCTCCTCTTGGGATTCTCTGCTCGAAGGAGAACAACCGCAGGGGAGACAAACTCATTTTCCAAGGTGGGCCTGACCCAATATCCTGGCACTAGAACCTGTCTCTGTTTATATTACACTAGACCCTGTCTCTGTTTATATCACACTAGACCCTGTCTCGGTTTATATTACACTAGACCCTGTCTCTGTTTATATTACACTAGACGCTGTCTCTCTTTATATTACACTAGGCCCTGTCTCTGTTAATATTACACTAGACCCTGTCTCTGTTAATATTACACTAGACCCTGTCTCTGTTAATATTACACTAGACTCTGTCTCTGTTTGTATTACACTAGACCCTGTCTCTATTTATATTACACTCGACCCTGTCTCTGTTTATATTACACTCGACCCTGTCTCTGTTAATATTACACTATATCCTGTCTCTGTTTATATTACACTCGACCCTGTCTCTGTTTATATTACACTAGACCCTGTCTCTGTTAATATTACACTCGACTCTGTCTCTGTTTATATTACACTCGACCCTGTCTCTGTTTATATTACACTAGACCCTGTCTCTGTTTATATTACACTAGACCCTGTCTCTGTTTATATTACACTAGACCCTGTCTCTGTTTATATTACACTAGACCCTGTCTCTGTTTATATGACACTAGACCCTGCCTCCCCAGGGCCTGATAATATACATCCTAGGTTACTTAAGGAAGTGGCCCTAGAAATCAGAGATGCATTGCTGATCATCTTCCAACATTCGATGGAATCTGGAACTGTACCCATGGATTGGAGGGTAGCTAATGTTACCCCACTATTCAAAAAGGGTGGTAGAGAGAAAGCGGGGAATTACTGACATCTGTAGTGGGGAAAATGCTAGGGTCCATTGTAAAGGATGTAATAGCTGAGCACTTGAAAAACAGTGACAGGATCAGACAAAGTCAACATGGATTTACAAAAGGTAAATCGTGCTTGACTAATCTACTGTAATTTTTTGAGGCTGTAACTGGGAAAATAGATAAGGGAAAACCAGTAGATGTGGTGTATTTGGACTTTCAAAAGGCTTTCGATAAGGTCCCGCATAAGAGATCAGCGTGTAAAGTTAAGGCACATGGGATTGGGGGTAAGGTATTGAGTGGGATAGAGAACTGGTTGGCGGACAGAAAGCAGAGTGTAGGAATTAATGGGTCTTTTTCCGAGTGGCAAGCAGTGACTAGTGGGGTACCGCAGGGATCGGTCCTTGGACCCCAGCTATTCACAATATGCATTAATGATCTAGATAAGGGAACTAAATGTAATATTTCCAAATTTGCAGATGACACAAAGCTGGGTGGGAGTGTATGCTGCGAGGAGGATATCGAGAAACTCCAGGATGATTTGGACAGGTTGGGTGAGTGGGTAGAGGCATGGCAGATGCAATATAATGTGGATAAATGCGAGGTTATCCACTTTGGTGTCAAAAACAGAAAGGCAGACTATTATCTGAATGGCAATAGATTGGGAGAAGGGGAAGTGCAACGAGCCCTGGGTGTCCTTGTGCACCAGTCGCTGAAGGTAAGCATGCAGGTGCAGCAGGCGGTGAAGAAGGCAAATGGTATGTTGGCCTTCATAGCGAAAGGGTTTGAGTATAGGAACAGGGATGTCCTGCTGCAGTTGTACAGGGCCTTGGTGAGACCACACCTTGAGTATTGTGTGCAGTTTTGGTCACCTTATCTGAGGAAGGATGTTCTTGCCATGGAAGGAGTTCAGCGAAGATTCACAAGGCTGATACCTAGGATGGCAGGAATGACATATGAGGAGAGATTGGGGCGATTGGGCTTATACTCGCTCGAGTATAGAAGAATGAGAGGGGATCTCATCGAAACATATAAAATTCTGACAGGTCTGGACAAACTAGATGCAGGAAGAATGTTCCCAATGGTCGGATAGTCCAGAACCAGGGGTCATAATCTAAGGATAAGGGGTAAGCCATTTAGGACAGAAATGAAGAAGAATTTCTTCACCCAGAGAGTGGTGAACCTGTGGAATTCTCTACCACAGAAGGTAGTTGAGGCCAAGTCATTAAATATATTCAAGAATGAGTTAGATATATTTCTTAAAGCTAAAGGTATCAAGGGATATGGGGAGAAGGCAGGTACAGGGTACTGAGTTTGGATGATCAGCCATGATCTCATTAAATGGCGGAGCAGGCTCGAGGGGCCGAATGGCCTACTCCTGCTCCTATCTTCTATGTTTCTATTTATAGTACACTAGACCCTGTCTCTGTTTATATTACACTAAACACTGTCTCAGTTTATATTACACTAGGCCCTGTCTCTGTTTATATTACACGAGACCCTGTCTCTGTTTATATTACACCAGGCCCTGTCTCTGTTTATATTACACTAGGCCCTGTCATTGTTTATATTACACTAGACCCTGTCGCTGGTTATATTACACTAGACCCTGTCTCTCTTTATATTACACTAGACCCTGTCTCTGTTTATATTACACTAGACCCTGTCTCTGTTTATATTACACTAGACCCTGTCCCTGTTTATATTACACTAGACCCTGTCCCTGTTTATATTACACTAGACCCTGTCTCTGTTTATATTACACTAGACCCTGTCTCAGTTTATATTACACTAGATCCTGTCTCTGTTTATATTACACTAGACCCTGTCTCTGTTTATATTACACTAGACCCTGTCCCTGTTTATATTACACTAGACCCTGTCTCAGTTTATATTACACTAGATCCTGTCTCTGTTTATATTACACTAGACCCTGTCTCTGTTTATATTACACTAGGCCCTGTCTCTGTTTGTATTACACGTGGCCCGGTCTCTGTTACTAGACTATGTCTGAGTTATTACTGCACTCACTCCCACACACACAAAGACAGACAGAAATTAATTAATATGAATGAAGACATTATATTTGAGTGGGTGGAAGGATGCAATCATTTTTTGGTTTGAAGCATCGGTCTAGCCTTGTTAATAACTGTCAGAAGCTGTGTGCAATGTCTAATTGATGTGGGATTATGTGGGTAATATCTGTGTTGAAAGGACGGGGTGAACCTTGTAACAAACCCCCAGAGATGAGCTGGGATTGAGGGACAGGACTGAAGGTGAGCAATAGTGCCCTGCACTTTGTACTAATTAGTGACAGACTCTGTGTGTTAAAGTTTACTAATTCACACTTGTGTTGTGCTGTGCCGATTGCTCCCATTTTGTGAATGTTCAGGATTGTTTTTGCTGCAGTATTTTCTATTGAGCTTTGGCGGGACCCACTGATTGGGTGAGACAGAGCCTGGAACCGTGACCTCACAGCACCGCCGGATGGGCGGCCGCAGGGTCCTAATGCCCACCGTGTGCACTAGCTCTCAGCGGGTTCAGAGCAACAACTGAAAAGAGCCTCACAAAGTGTTTGCTGTGTGTGTGTGTACAAAGCTCATCATTCTTAATGTGTGCAAGCACATTCCACAGAGAGAAATCATTATCTTCAGCCATTACTGATCAGCATTTTATTTCCTTTATTCACAGTGTAACTTCAGAGCGTTGAATCCCTTTAACATTTATTGAGAACCCACTGTCTTGTGGGCTCTTCTTTAGAAAGTGATGTCACAATGACCATTCCGTTCCCAATGTGATCCTGTCTGTCCGCAGTATTCAGTGGGAAAGGGGATTAAATCACACCGAGTATAATGAGCAGCCACCCACCAGTCTCTGCACTTTATTGTCCAGTGATCACCTCACCATCACACAGAAGCTCCTGATATAAACCTCCAGTGGGTGATGGTTGGTGCAAGTGATGGTAAAAATGAAACTGTACCTGGACCTGACATCCATCAAACACTCCCAGGGCAGGTACAGCACGGGTTAGATACAGAGTAAAGCTCCCTCAACACTGTCCCATCAAACACTCACATGGCAGGTACAGTATAGGGTAGATACAGAGTAAAGCTCTCTCTACACTGTCCCATCAAAAACTCACAGGGCAGGTACAGCACGGGTTAGATAGAGAGTAAAGCTCCCTCTGCACTGTCCCATCAAACACTCCCAGGGCAGGTACATCACGGTTTAGATACAGAGTAAAGCTCCCTCTGCACTGTCCCATCAAACACTCCCAGGGCAGGTACAGCACGGGTTAGATACAGAGTAAAGCTCCCTCTAAACTGTCCCATCAAACACTCACAGGGCAGGTACAGCACGGGTTTGATACAGAATAAAGCTCCCTCTACACTGTCCCATCAAACACTCCCAGGGCAGGTACAGCACGGTTTAGATACAGAGTAAAGCTCCCTCTGCACTGTCCCATCAAACACTGCCAGGGCAGGTACAGCATGGGTTAGATACAAAGTAAAGCTCCCTCTACACTGTCCCATCAAACACTGCCAGGGCAGGTACAGCATGGGTTCGATACAGAGTAAAGCTCCCTCTACACTATCCCATCAAACACTCCCAGGGCAGGTACAGGACGGGTTCGATACAGAGTAAAGCTCCCTCTACACTGTCCCATCAGACACTCCCAGGGTAGGTACAGCACGGGTTAGATGCAGAGTAAAGCTCACTCTACACTGTCCCATCAAACACTCTCAGGGCAGGTACAGCACGGGTTAGATACAGAGCAAAGCTCCCTCCACACTGTCCCATCAGACACTCCCAGGGCAGGTACAGCACGGGTTAGATGCAGAGTAAAGCTCCCTCTGCACTGTCCCATCAAACACTGCCAGCCCATAATGAGCAGGGCTCAGGGAGGTTGGTTGCTCGACACTGCAGTGATGTCATAAAGCAGGGCCATTCAGCCCAGCTGGTCGTCTCCTTGTCCCTTTAAAGTTGGAGAGCGGAGACACCCTGTCTCAAAACACACCCCACCTGTTCATACTGAGAATCCCCGGGCAAGGCCCAAGGCCCAGAGTGTGGACACACCCCGGGGAAAAGAGGAGGAGAGCGGAGACACCCTGTCTCAAAACACACCCCACCTGTTCATACTGAGAATCCCCGGGCAAGCCCCAAGGCCCAGAGTGTGGACACACCCCGGGGAAAAGAGGAGGAGAGCGGAGACACCCTGTCTCAAAACACATCCCACCTGTTCATACTGAGAATCCCCAGGCAAGGCCCAATGCCCAGAGTGTGGAACACACCCCGGGGGAAAAGAGGAGGAGAGCGGGGACACCCTGTCTCAAAACACACCCCACCTGTTCATACTGAGAATCCCCAGGCAAGGCCCAAGGCCCAGAGTGTGGACACAACCAAGGGGGAAAAGAGGAGGAGAGCGGAGACACCCTGTCTCAAAACACATCCCACCTGTTCATACTGAGAATCCCCGGGCAAGGCACAAGGCCCAGAGTGTGGACACACCCCGGGGAAAAGAGGAGGAGAGCAGGGACTCCCTGTCTCAAAACACACCCCACCTGTTCATACTGAGAATCCCCAGGCAAGGCCCAATGCCCAGAGTGTGGAACACACCCCGGGGGAAAAGAGGAGGAGAGCGGGGACACCCTGTCTCAAAACACACCCCACCTGTTCATACTGAGAATCCCAAGGCAAGGCCCAAGGCCCAGAGTGTGGACACACCCCGGGGAAAAGAGGAGGAGAGCGGGGACACCCTGTCTCAAAACCACACCCCACCTGTTCATACTGAGAATCCCCGGGCAAGGCCCAAGGCCCAGAGTGTGGACACACCCCGGGGAAAAGAGGAGGAGAGCGGGGACACCCTGTCTCAAAACACACCCCACCTGTTCATACTGAGAATCCCCGGGCAAGGCCCAAGGCCCAGAGTGTGGACACACCCCGGGTGAAAAGAGGAGGAGAGTGGGGACACCCTGTCTCAAAACCACACCCCACCTGTTCATACTGAGAATCCCCGGGCAAGGCCCAAGGCCCAGAGTGTGGACACACCCCGGGGAAAAGAGGAGGAGAGCGGGGACACCCTGTCTCAACACACACCCCACCTTTTCATACTGAGAATCCCCGGGCAAGACCCAAGGCCCAGAGTGTGGACACACCCCGGGGGAAAAGAGGAGGAGAGCGGGGACTCCCTGTCTCCAAACACACCCCACCTGTTCATACTGAGAATCCCCGGGCAAGGCCCAAGGCCCAGAGTGTGGACACACCCCGGGGAGAGATGGTGCAGTGTGGGGGGTGAGGGAGGAGTCTGCTCATTCCCGGGGGAAGATCAGACAAAGTGCTTTGAGTGGTGGGTCCAGCAGTGAAACTGAAACCAGACCAAAGGGAACAAATGAAGATCCAATCCAAGGGAACAAGCACCGGGACAATGGGGAGAAACCACAACCGCCCAAAGTTATTCAGTGAGCGAGCATCGCCTGCTTATTGTGAGAGAGCTCCACACTTCCACCATCCTTTGTGTGGAGAAGAGTTTCCTGCTTCTCTCCTGAAGGGCCTGGCTCGGATTTTAAGGTTCTGTCCCCTTGTCCCAGACTCCCCACCAGTGGAAAGAGTTTCTCTCCATCTACCCTCGCAATTGTTCCAAAATCCTCAAAACCTCAATCAAACCAGCCTCAACTTTCTATAATCCATGGAATACAAGCTTCATTTCTGTAAACTCTCAATAGTTTAACCCTTGGAGCCCTGGTAACATGCTGGTGAATCTGCACTGCACTCCTTCCAAGGCCAATCTATTCTTTCTAAGGTGCGGGGCCCAGAACGGTCCACAGTGCCCCAGGTGTGGTCTAACCAGGGCTTTGTACAGCTGGAGCAAAGCTTCCTCCCCTTGATATTCTACACCTCTAGTCATAAGCATGAACATTTCATTAGCCTTTTAGTTGATATTTATTTTAAAGACTCCCAGGGTAGGTACAGCATGGGTTAGATACAGAGTAAATCTCCCTCGACACTGTCCCATCAAACACTCCCAGGGAAGGTACAGCACGGGTTAGATACAGAGTAAAGCTCCCTCTACACTGTCCCATCAAACACTCCCAGGTCAGGTACAGCACGGGTTAGATACAGAGTAAAGCTCCCTCTACACTGTCCCATCAAACACTCCCAGTGCAGGAACAGCATGGTTTAGATACAGAGTGAAGCTCCCTTTACACTGTCCCATTAAACACTCCCAGGGCAGATACAGCATGGTTTAGATACAGAGTAAAGCTCCCTCTACATTGTCCCACCAAACACTCCCAGGGTAGGTACAGCACGGGTTCGATACAGAGTAAAGCTCACTCTATACTGTCCCATCAAACACTCCTAGGGCAGGTACAGCACGGGTCAGATACAGAGTAAAGCTCGCTCTACACTGTCCCATCAAACACTCCCAGGGCAGGTACAGCACGGGTTAGATACAGAGTAAAGCTCCCTCTACACTGTCCAATCAAGCACTCCCAGCGTAGGTACAGTACGGGGCTAGATGCAGAGTAAAGCACCCTCTGCACTGTCCCATCAAACAATACCAGGTCAGGTACAGCACGGGTTAGATACAGAGTAAAGCTCACTCTACACTGTCGCATCAAACACTCCCAAGGCAGGTACAGCACGGGTTAGATACAGAGTAAGGCTTCCTCTACACTGTGCCATCAAACACTCCCAGGACAGGACAGCAAGGTTTGATACAGAGTAAAGCTCCCTCTACACTGTCCCGTCAAACACTCCCAGGGCAGGTACAGCACGGGATAAATACATAGTAAAGCTCCCTCTACACTGTCCCGTCAAACACTCCCAGGGCAGGTACAGCACGGGTTAGATACAGAGTAAAGCTCCCTCTACACTGTCCCATCAAACACTCCCATGGCAGCTACAGCACGGGTTGGATACAGAGTAAAGCTCCCTCTGCACTGTCCCATCCTACAGTCCCAGGGCAGATGCAGCACAGGTTAGATACAGCGTAAAACTCCCTGTACACTGTCTATTCAAACACTCCCAGGGCAAGCACAGCACGGGTTAGATGCAGAGCAAAGCTCCCTCTACACTGTCGCATCAAACACTCCCAGGGCAAGCACAGCACGGGTTAGATGCAGAGCAACGCTCCCTCTACACTGTCGCATCAAACACTCACAGGACAGGCACAGCATGGGTTAGATATAGAGTAAAGCTTCCTCTACACTATCCCATCAAACACTCCCAGGGCAGGTACAGCACGGGTTAGATACAGAGTAAAGCTCCCTCTACACTGTCCCATCAAACACTCCCAGGGCAGATGCAGCACAGGTTAGATACAGCGTAAAACTCCCTGTACACTGTCTATTCAAACACTCCCAGGGCAAGCACAGCACGGGTTAGATGCAGAGCAACGCTCCCTCTACACTGTCGCATCAAACACTCACAGGACAGGCACAGCATGGGTTAGATATAGAGTAAAGCTTCCTCTACACTATCCCATCAAACACTCCCAGGGCAGGTACAGCACGGGTTAGATACAGAGTAAAGCTCCCTCTACACTGTCCCATCAAACACTCCCAGGGCAGGATCAGCAAGGGTTAGATACAGAGTAAAGCTCCCTCTACACTGTCCCATCAAACACTCCCAGGTCAGGCACAGTGCGGGTTAGATACAGAGTAAAGCTCACTCTATGCTGTCCCATGAAACACTCCCAGGGTAGGTACAGCACGGGTTTTATACAGAGTAAAGCTCCCTTTACACTATCCCATCAAACACTCCCAGGGCAGGCATAGCACACGTTAGGTGCAGAGTAAACCTCCCTCTACACTGTCCCATCAAACACTCCTAGGGCAGGTACAGTACGGGTTAGATATAGAGTAAAGCTCCCTGTGCACTGTCCCATCAACACTCCCAGGGCAGGTACAGCACGGGTTAGATACTGAGTAAAGCTTCCTCTACACCATCCCATCAAACACTCCCAGGGCAGGTACAGCACAGATTAGATACAGAGTAAAGCTCCCACTACACTTTCCCATCAAACACACCCAGGGCATGTACAGCACGGGTTAGATACAGAGTAACGCTCCCTCTACACTGTCCCATCAAACACTCCCAGGGCAGATACAGCACGGGTTAGATACAGAGTAAAGCTCCCTTAACACTGTCTGATCAAACACTCTCAGGGCAGGAACAGCAAGGGTTAGATACAGAGTAAAGCTCCCTCTACACAGTCCCATCAAACACTACCAGGGCAGGTACAGCAGGGGTTAGTTCGAGTCAAGCTCCCTCTATACTGTCCCATCAAACACTCCCAGGCCAGGCACAGCACGGGTTAGATACAGCGTAAAGCTCCCTTTACACTGTCTCATCAAACACTCTCAGGGCAGGATCAGCACGGGTTAGATACAGATTAAAGCTCCCTCTACACTGTCCCATCAAATACACCCAGGGCAGGTAGAGCACGGGTTAGATACAGAGTGAAGCTCCCTCTACACTGTCCCATCAAACACTCCCAATTCAGGTACAGCAGGGGTTAGTTACAGAGTAAAGCTCCCTCGACACTGTCCCATCAAACACTGCCAGGGCAGGTACAGCATGGGTTAGATACAAAGTAAAGCTCCCTCTACATTATCCCATCAAACTCCCCCAGGGCAGGTAAAGTACGGGGTTAGATACAGAGTAAAGCTCCCTCTATACTTTCCCATCAAACACTCCCAGGGCAGGTACAGCACGGGTTAGATACAGATTAAAGCTCCCTCTACACTGTCCCATCAAACACTCTCAGGGCAGGTACAGCACGGGTTAGATACAGAGCAAAGCTCCCTCCACACTGTCCCATCAGACACTCCCAGGGCAGGTACAGCACGGGTTAGATGCAGAGTAAAGCTCCCTCTACACTGTCCCATCAAACACTGCCAGCCCATAATGAGCAGGGCTCAGGGAGGTTGGTTGCTCGACACTGCAGTGATGTCATAAAGCAGGGCCATTCAGCCCAGCTGGTCGTCTCCTTGTCCCTTTAAAGGTGGAGAGCGGAGACACCCTGTCTCAAAACACACCCCACCTGTTCATACTGAGAATCCCCGGGCAAGGCCCAAGGCCCAGAGTGTGGACACACCCCGGGGAAAAGAGGAGGAGAGCGGAGACACCCTGTCTCAAAACACACCCCACCTGTTCATACTGAGAATCCCCGGGCAAGCCCCAAGGCCCAGAGTGTGGACACACCCCGGGGAAAAGAGGAGGAGAGCGGAGACACCCTGTCTCAAAACACATCCCACCTGTTCATACTGAGAATCCCCAGGCAAGGCCCAATGCCCAGAGTGTGGAACACACCCCGGGGGAAAAGAGGAGGAGAGCGGGGACACCCTGTCTCAAAACACACCCCACCTGTTCATACTGAGAATCCCCAGGCAAGGCCCAAGGCCCAGAGTGTGGACACAACCAAGGGGGAAAAGAGGAGGAGAGCGGAGACACCCTGTCTCAAAACACATCCCACCTGTTCATACTGAGAATCCCCGGGCAAGGCACAAGGCCCAGAGTGTGGACACACCCCGGGGAAAAGAGGAGGAGAGCAGGGACTCCCTGTCTCAAAACACACCCCACCTGTTCATACTGAGAATCCCCAGGCAAGGCCCAAGGCCCAGAGTGTGGACACACCCCGGGGAAAAGAGGAGGAGAGCGGGGACACCCTGTCTCAAAACACACCCCACCTGTTCATACTGAGAATCCCCGGGCAAGGCCCAAGGCCCAGAGTGTGGACACACCCCGGGTGAAAAGAGGAGGAGAGTGGGGACACCCTGTCTCAAAACCACACCCCACCTGTTCATACTGAGAATCCCCGGGCAAGGCCCAAGGCCCAGAGTGTGGACACACCCCGGGGAAAAGAGGAGGAGAGCGGGGACACCCTGTCTCAACACACACCCCACCTTTTCATACTGAGAATCCCCGGGCAAGACCCAAGGCCCAGAGTGTGGACACACCCCGGGGGAAAAGAGGAGGAGAGCGGGGACTCCCTGTCTCCAAACACACCCCACCTGTTCATACTGAGAATCCCCGGGCAAGGCCCAAGGCCCAGAGTGTGGACACACCCCGGGGAGAGATGGTGCAGTGTGGGGGGTGAGGGAGGAGTCTGCTCATTCCCGGGGGAAGATCAGACAAAGTGCTTTGAGTGGTGGGTCCAGCAGTGAAACTGAAACCAGACCAAAGGGAACAAATGAAGATCCAATCCAAGGGAACAAGCACCGGGACAATGGGGAGAAACCACAACCGCCCAAAGTTATTCAGTGAGCGAGCATCGCCTGCTTATTGTGAGAGAGCTCCACACTTCCACCATCCTTTGTGTGGAGAAGAGTTTCCTGCTTCTCTCCTGAAGGGCCTGGCTCGGATTTTAAGGTTCTGTCCCCTTGTCCCAGACTCCCCACCAGTGGAAAGAGTTTCTCTCCATCTACCCTCGCAATTGTTCCAAAATCCTCAAAACCTCATCAAACCAGCCTCAACTTTCTATAATCCATGGAATACAAGCTTCATTTCTGTAAACTCTCAATAGTTTAACCCTTGGAGCCCTGGTAACATGCTGGTGAATCTGCACTGCACTCCTTCCAAGGC
The DNA here is from genome assembly GCA_030390025.1 of Squalus acanthias. Classification (NCBI taxonomy): domain Eukaryota; kingdom Metazoa; phylum Chordata; class Chondrichthyes; order Squaliformes; family Squalidae; genus Squalus; species Squalus acanthias. The sequence continues at coordinate 62,907 of JASTWF010000682.1, forward strand.
CAATCTATTCTTTCTAAGGTGCGGGGCCCAGAACGGTCCACAGTGCCCCAGGTGTGGTCTAACCAGGGCTTTGTACAGCTGGAGCAAAGCTTCCTCCCCTTGATATTCTACACCTCTAGTCATAAGCATGAACATTTCATTAGCCTTTTAGTTGATATTTATTTTAAAGACTCCCAGGGTAGGTACAGCATGGGTTAGATACAGAGTAAATCTCCCTCGACACTGTCCCATCAAACACTCCCAGGGAAGGTACAGCACGGGTTAGATACAGAGTAAAGCTCCCTCTACACTGTCCCATCAAACACTCCCAGGTCAGGTACAGCACGGGTTAGATACAGAGTAAAGCTCCCTCTACACTGTCCCATCAAACACTCCCAGTGCAGGAACAGCATGGTTTAGATAGAGAGTGAAGCTCCCTTTACACTGTCCCATTAAACACTCCCAGGGCAGATACAGCATGGTTTAGATACAGAGTAAAGCTCCCTCTACATTGTCCCACCAAACACTCCCAGGGTAGGTACAGCACGGGTTCGATACAGAGTAAAGCTCACTCTATACTGTCCCATCAAACACTCCTAGGGCAGGTACAGCACGGGTCAGATACAGAGTAAAGCTCGCTCTACACTGTCCCATCAAACACTCCCAGGGCAGGTACAGCACGGGTTAGATACAGAGTAAAGCTCCCTCTACACTGTCCAATCAAGCACTCCCAGCGTAGGTACAGTACGGGGCTAGATGCAGAGTAAAGCACCCTCTGCACTGTCCCATCAAACAATACCAGGTCAGGTAGAGCACGGGTTAGATACAGAGTAAAGCTCACTCTACACTGTCGCATCAAACACTCCCAAGGCAGGTACAGCACGGGTTAGATACAGAGTAAGGCTTCCTCTACACTGTGCCATCAAACACTCCCAGGACAGGACAGCAAGGTTTGATACAGAGTAAAGCTCCCTCTACACTGTCCCGTCAAACACTCCCAGGGCAGGTACAGCACGGGATAAATACATAGTAAAGCTCCCTCTACACTGTCCCGTCAAACACTCCCAGGGCAGGTACAGCACGGGTTAGATACAGAGTAAAGCTCCCTCTACACTGTCCCATCAAACACTCCCATGGCAGCTACAGCACGGGTTGGATACAGAGTAAAGCTCCCTCTGCACTGTCCCATCCAACAGTCCCAGGGCAGATGCAGCACAGGTTAGATACAGCGTAAAACTCCCTGTACACTGTCTATTCAAACACTCCCAGGGCAAGCACAGCACGGGTCAGATGCAGAGCAACGCTCCCTCTACACTGTCGCATCAAACACTCACAGGACAGGCACAGCATGGGTTAGATATAGAGTAAAGCTTCCTCTACACTATCCCATCAAACACTCCCAGGGCAGGTACAGCACGGGTTAGATACAGAGTAAAGCTCCCTCTACACTGTCCCATCAAACACTCCCAGGGCAGGATCAGCAAGGGTTAGATACAGAGTAAAGCTCCCTCTACACTGTCCCATCAAACACTCCCAGGTCAGGCACAGTGCGGGTTAGATACAGAGTAAAGCTCACTCTATGCTGTCCCATGAAACACTCCCAGGGTAGGTACAGCACGGGTTTTATACAGAGTAAAGCTCCCTTTACACTATCCCATCAAACACTCCCAGGGCAGGCATAGCACACGTTAGGTGCAGAGTAAAGCTCCCTCTACACTGTCCCATCAAACACTCCTAGGGCAGGTACAGTACGGGTTAGATATAGAGTAAAGCTCCCTGTACACTGTCCCATCAACACTCCCAGGGCAGGTACAGCACGGGTTAGATACTGAGTAAAGCTCCCTCTACACCATCCCATCAAACACTCCCAGGGCAGGTACAGCACAGATTAGATACAGAGTAAAGCTCCCACTACACTTTCCCATCAAACACACCCAGGGCATGTACAGCACGGGTTAGATACAGAGTAACGCTCCCTCTACACTGTCCCATCAAACACTCCCAGGGCAGATACAGCACGGGTTAGATACAGAGTAAAGCTCCCTTAACACTGTCTGATCAAACACTCTCAGGGCAGGAACAGCAAGGGTTAGATACAGAGTAAAGCTCCCTCTACACAGTCCCATCAAACACTACCAGGGCAGGTACAGCAGGGGTTAGTTCGAGTCAAGCTCCCTCTATACTGTCCCATCAAACACTCCCAGGCCAGGCACAGCACGGGTTAGATACAGCGTAAAGCTCCCTTTACACTGTCTCATCAAACACTCTCAGGGCAGGATCAGCACGGGTTAGATACAGATTAAAGCTCCCTCTACACTGTCCCATCAAATACACCCAGGGCAGGTAGAGCACGGGTTAGATACAGAGTGAAGCTCCCTCTACACTGTCCCATCAAACACTCCCAATTCAGGTACAGCAGGGGTTAGTTACAGAGTAAAGCTCCCTCGACACTGTCCCATCAAACACTGCCAGGGCAGGTACAGCATGGGTTAGATACAAAGTAAAGCTCCCTCTACACTGTCCCATCAAACTCCCCCAGGGCAGGTAAAGTACGGGGTTAGATACAGAGTAAAGCTCGCTCTATACTTTCCCATCAAACACTCCCAGGGCAGGTACAGCACGGGTTAGATACAGATTAAAGCTCCCTCTACACTGTCCCATCAAACACTCTCAGGGCAGGTACAGCACGGGTTAGATACAGAGCAAAGCTCCCTCCACACTGTCCCATCAGACACTCCCAGGGCAAGTACAGCACGGGTTAGATGCAGAGTAAAGCTCCCTCTACACTGTCCCATCAAACACTGCCAGCCCATAATGAGCAGGGCTCAGGGAGGTTGGTTGCTCGACACTGCAGTGATGTCATAAAGCAGGGCCATTCAGCCCAGCTGGTCGTCTCCGTGTCCCTTTAAAGGTGGAGAGCGGAGACACCCTGTCTCAAAACACACCCCACCTGTTCATACTGAGAATCCCCGGGCAAGGCCCAAGGCCCAGAGTGTGGACACACCCCGGGGAAAAGAGGAGGAGAGCGGAGACACCCTGTCTCAAAACACACCCCACCTGTTCATACTGAGAATCCCCGGGCAAGCCCCAAGGCCCAGAGTGTGGACACACCCCGGGGAAAAGAGGAGGAGAGCGGAGACACCCTGTCTCAAAACACATCCCACCTGTTCATACTGAGAATCCCCAGGCAAGGCCCAATGCCCAGAGTGTGGAACACACCCCGGGGGAAAAGAGGAGGAGAGCGGGGACACCCTGTCTCAAAACACACCCCACCTGTTCATACTGAGAATCCCCAGGCAAGGCCCAAGGCCCAGAGTGTGGACACAACCAAGGGGGAAAAGAGGAGGAGAGCGGAGACACCCTGTCTCAAAACACATCCCACCTGTTCATACTGAGAATCCCCGGGCAAGGCACAAGGCCCAGAGTGTGGACACACCCCGGGGAAAAGAGGAGGAGAGCAGGGACTCCCTGTCTCAAAACACACCCCACCTGTTCATACTGAGAATCCCCAGGCAAGGCCCAATGCCCAGAGTGTGGAACACACCCCGGGGGAAAAGAGGAGGAGAGCGGGGACACCCTGTCTCAAAACACACCCCACCTGTTCATACTGAGAATCCCCGGGCAAGGCCCAAGGCCCAGAGTGTGGACACACCCCGGGTGAAAAGAGGAGGAGAGTGGGGACACCCTGTCTCAAAACCACACCCCACCTGTTCATACTGAGAATCCCCGGGCAAGGCCCAAGGCCCAGAGTGTGGACACACCCCGGGGAAAAGAGGAGGAGAGCGGGGACACCCTGTCTCAACACACACCCCACCTTTTCATACTGAGAATCCCCGGGCAAGACCCAAGGCCCAGAGTGTGGACACACCCCGGGGGAAAAGAGGAGGAGAGCGGGGACTCCCTGTCTCCAAACACACCCCACCTGTTCATACTGAGAATCCCCGGGCAAGGCCCAAGGCCCAGAGTGTGGACACACCCCGGGGAGAGATGGTGCAGTGTGGGGGGTGAGGGAGGAGTCTGCTCATTCCTGGGGGAAGATCAGACAAAGTGCTTTGAGTGGTGGGTCCAGCAGTGAAACTGAAACCAGACCAAAGGGAACAAATGAAGATCCAATCCAAGGGAACAAGCACCGGGACAATGGGGAGAAACCACAACCGCCCAAAGTTATTCAGTGAGCGAGCATCGCCTGCTTATTGTGAGAGAGCTCCACACTTCCACCATCCTTTGTGTGGAGAAGAGTTTCCTGCTTCTCTCCTGAAGGGCCTGGCTCGGATTTTAAGGTTCTGTCCCCTTGTCCCAGACTCCCCACCAGTGGAAAGAGTTTCTCTCCATCTACCCTCGCAATTGATCCAAAATCCTCAAAACCTCAATCAAACCAGCCTCAACTTTCTATAATCCATGGAATACAAGCTTCATTTCTGTAAACTCTCAATAGTTTAACCCTTGGAGCCCTGGTAACATGCTGGTGAATCTGCACTGCACTCCTTCCAAGGCCAATCTATTCTTTCTAAGGTGCGGGGCCCAGAACGGTCCACGGTGCCGCAGGTATGGTCTAACCAGGGCTTTGTACAGCTGGAGCAAAGCTTCCTCCCCTTGATATTCTACACCTCTAGTCATAAGCATGAACATTTCATTAGCCTTTTAGTTGATATTTATTTTAAAGACTCCCAGGGTAGGTACAGCATGGGTTAGATACAGAGTAAAGCTCCCTCGACACTGTCCCATCAAACACTCCCAGGGAAGGTACAGCACGGGTTAGATACAGAGTAAGGCTCCCTCTACACTGTCCCATCAAACACTCCCAGGTCAGGTACAGCACGGGTTAGATACAGAGTAAAGCTCCCTCTACACTGTCCCATCAAACACTCCCAGTGCAGGAACAGCATGGTTTAGATACAGAGTGAAGCTCCCTTTACACTGTCCCATTAAACACTCCCAGGGCAGATACAGCATGGTTTAGATACAGAGTAAAGCTCCCTCTACATTGTCCCACCAAACACTCCCAGGGTAGGTACAGCACGGGTTCGATACAGAGTAAAGCTCACTCTATACTGTCCCATCAAACACTCCTAGGGCAGGTACAGCACGGGTCAGATACAGAGTAATGCTCGCTCTACACTGTCCCATCAAACACTCCCAGGGCAGGTACAGCACGGGTTAGATACAGAGTAAAGCTCCCTCTACACTGTTCAATGAAGCACTCCCAGCGTAGGTACAGTACGGGGCTAGATGCAGAGTAAAGCACCCTCTGCACTGTCCCATCAAACACTACCAGGGCAGGTACAGCACGGGTTAGATACAGAGTAAAGCTCACTCTACACTGTCGCATCAAACACTCCCAAGGCAGGTACAGCACGGGTTAGATACAGAGTAAGGCTTCCTCTACACTGTGCCATCAAACACTCCCAGGACAGGACAGCAAGGTTTGATACAGAGTAAAGCTCCCTCTACACTGTCCCGTCAAACACTCCCAGGGCAGGTACAGCACGGGATAAATACATAGTAAAGCTCCCTCTACACTGTCCCGTCAAACACTCCCAGGGCAGGTACAGCACGGGTTAGATACAGAGTAAAGCTCCCTCTACACTGTCCCATCAAACACTCCCATGGCAGCTACAGCACGGATTGGATACAGAGTAAAGCTCCCTCTGCACTGTCCCATCCAACAGTCCCAGGGCAGATGCAGCACAGGTTAGATACAGCGTAAAACTCCCTGTACACTGTCTATTCAAACACTCCCAGGGCAAGCACAGCACGGGTTAGATGCAGAGCAACGCTCCCTCTACACTGTCGCATCAAACACTCACAGGACAGGCACAGCATGGGTTAGATATAGAGTAAAGCTTCCTCTACACTATCCCATCAAACACTCCCAGGGCAGGTACAGCACGGGTTAGATACAGAGTAAAGCTCCCTCTACACTGTCCCATCAAACACTCCCAGGGCAGGATCAGCAAGGGTTAGATACAGAGTAAAGCTCCCTCTACACTGTCCCATCAAACACTCCCAGGTCAGGCACAGTGCGGGTTAGATGCAGAGTAAAGCTCACTCTATGCTGTCCCATGAAACACTCCCAGGGTAGGTACAGCACGGGTTAGATACAGAGTAAAGCTCCCTTTACACTATCCCATCAAACACTCCCAGGGCAGGCATAGCACACGTTAGGTGCAGAGTAAAGCTCCCTCTACACTGTCCCATCAAACACTCCTAGGGCAGGTACAGTACGGGTTAGATATAGAGTAAAGCTCCCTGTACACTGTCCCATCAACACTCCCAGGGCAGGTACAGCACGGGTTAGATACTGAGTAAAGCTCCCTCTACACCATCCCATCAAACACTCCCAGGGCAGGTACAGCACAGATTAGATACAGAGTAAAGCTCCCACTACACTTTCCCATCAAACACACCCAGGGCATGTACAGCACGGGTTAGATACAGAGTAACGCTCCCTCTACACTGTCCCATCAAACACTCCCAGGGCAGATACAGCACGGGTTAGATACAGAGTAAAGCTCCCTTAACACTGTCTGATCAAACACTCTCAGGGCAGGAACAGCAAGGGTTAGATACAGAGTAAAGCTCCCTCTACACAGTCCCATCAAACACTACCAGGGCAGGTACAGCAGGGGTTAGTTCGAGTCAAGCTCCCTCTATACTGTCCCATCAAACACTCCCAGGCCAGGCACAGCACGGGTTAGATACAGCGTAAAGCTCCCTTTACACTGTCTCATCAAACACTCTCAGGGCAGGATCAGCACGGGTTAGATACAGATTAAAGCTCCCTCTACACTGTCCCATCAAATACACCCAGGGCAGGTAGAGCACGGGTTAGATACAGAGTGAAGCTCCCTCTACACTGTCCCATCAAACACTCCCAATTCAGGTACAGCAGGGTTTAGTTACAGAGTAAAGCTCCCTCGACACTGTCCCATCAAACACTGCCAGGGCAGGTACAGCATGGGTTAGATACAAAGTAAAGCTCCCTCTACACTGTCCCATCAAACTCCCCCAGGGCAGGTAAAGTACGGGGTTAGATACAGAGTAACGCTCCCTCTATACTTTCCCATCAAACACTCCCAGGGCAGGTACAGCACGGGTTAGATACAGATTAAAGCTCCCTCTACACTGTCCCATCGAACACTGCCAGGGCAAGTACTGCACGGGTTAGATACAGAGTAAAGCTCCCTCTGTACTGTCCCATCAAACACTCCCAGGGCAGGTACACGGACATGTTAGCGATACCTTCGCTTGATACCAAGGCTGGGAGAGGCACTCTGGAAGGTTTGGGGAGCTGGGGCTTGAGCACGAGAGTAACTAAAGGTGTGAGAACTGAAATAATCTTGCCTTAGAAAAGATAAAAGGCCCAAAAATGGAGCAGTCATTAACAGGACATCAATTAATCTCCTCTTATCTTGGAGAAATCAAGGATTCGACCCACGGTGTGTTAGAAACAGAGTTAATCTATTTGACAGATATCAAAATATTAAACTCCAGCCCAGTTAGAGGGGTTATTAACATCAGCAGAAACAAACTCCAACTGTCAGAATGAACATGGTTCAGTCCTGGATGTGATTAACAGCAGCAATAACAGCAGAATCCAACCCCTGCAGTCACTTGTGAACTCGCTGGTGTCTCAGCAGGTGGGATGACAGAATGAACCCCTTCCCACACTCAGGGCAGGTGAACGGCCTCTCCCCAGTGTGAACTCGCTGGTGTCTCAGCAGGGTGGATGACTGAACGAATCCCTTCCTACATACGGAACAGGTGAACGGCCTCTCCCCAGTGTGAACTCGCTGGTGTGTCATCAGCTGGGATGGCTGAGTGAAACCGTTCCCACACAGGGAGCAGGTGAACGGCCTCTCCCCAGTGTGAACTCGCTGGTCTGTCAGAAAATCCCTTGTGCTTTTAAAGCTCTTCTCACAGTCAGAACATTTAAAAGGTCTCTTATCAGTGTGAACGCGTTGGTGTGAAGTGAGGCTGGAGGAGTTAGTGAATCCCTTCCCACACACAGAGCAGGTGAACGGCCTCTCCCCAGTGTGAACTCGCTGGTGTGTTCGCAGGGTGGATCACCGAGTGAATCCCTTCCCACACACAGTGCAGGTGAACGGTCTCTCCCCAGTATGACTGCGTTGATGAGCTTCCAGCTGGGACGGGTAATTGAATCCCTGCCCACAGTCCCCACATTTCCACGGTTTCTCCGTGGTGCGGGTGTCCTTGTGTCTCTTCGGGTTGGATGATCAGTTGAAGCCTCGTCACACACAGAACACGTGTACGGTTTCTCCCCGCTGTGAATGGTGCGATGTTTTTTTCAGGCTGTGTAACTGGTTAAAGCTCTTTCCACAGTCAGTGCACTGGAACACTCTCACTCGGGTGTGTGTGTCTCGGTGCTTTTCCAGTCACACTGATGTTTGAAATTTTTTCCCACAGACAGAACAGACAAACATTTCTCCTTCTACATTCAAAGGCTGATGATATTCAGGTCCTGATGAATGCAGTGTCTCAGTCAGATCTTAAAATGATGTTTGGTTTGAGTTTCCTGTCTGTAAATCCTCCCCTTCTCACAGCTTGTAAAAGGAGTTTACAAAAGACAGCACTAAGTAGAGGATAGAAATTCAGAACAGGCAATTCTAGTTTCTAAGGAACATTCTTTCCTCTCTTGTTCCCCCAATGCTGTAAATCTCCGTCCCACACACTCTCCCTCCTCCCTGTGCTCAAATCCAAACCCATCACACCATCTCCAACACACTGAAGAACATAAGAACATAAGAAATAGGAGCAGGAGTAGGCCAATCGGCCCCTCGAGCCTGCTCCACCATTCAATAAGATCATGGCTGATCTGATCCTAACCGCCAATCTACTATCTACTATCACAGAACCATCTCCTGCATCTAACAGAATTGCACACACGAAATAGGAGCAGAATCAGGCTACACGGTCCCTGGGCCCGCTCCACTACCCACAGGGCCATGACCGATCCGAACCTAGACTCATGTCCAAATTCTTGCCTGCTCCCCGTAACCCTTAATGCCCTTTACTTCTAGGAAACTGTCTATTTCTGTTTTAAATTTATTTAATGATGTAGCTTCTACAGCTTTTTGTGGCAGCATATTCCATGGACCTACCACCCTCTGAGTGAAGTAGTTCCTCCTCATCTCAGTTTTGAAAGAGCAGCCCCTTATTCTAAGACTATGTCCCCTAGTTCTAGTCTCACCCGTCATCGGGAACATCCTCCCCGCATCCACCCGATCCAACCCGTTCACAATCTTATATGTTTCAATCAGATCGCCTCTCTTTCTTCTGAACTCCAATGAGTAGAGTCCCAATCTACCCAACCTCTCCTCATATGACCACCCCCTCATCCCCGGGATTAACCGAGTGAACCTTTTTTGCACTGCCTCGAGAGCAAGGATGTCTTTCCTTAAGTAAGGACACCAAAACTGTATGCAGTATTCCAGGTGCGGTCTCACCAATACCTTGTACAACTGAAGCAATACCTCCCTATTTTTATATTCTATCCCCCTAGCAATGAAAGCCAACATTCCATTTGCCTTCTTAATCACTTGCTGCACCTGCATACTAACCTTTTGAGTTTCGTGCATCAGGACCCCCAGATCCCTTTGCACTTCAGTACTCTCCAGTTTCTTGCCATTAAGATAATAAATTGCTCTAGGATTTTTCCTGCCAAAGTGCATCACCTCACACTTTCCAGTGTTGTATTCCATCTGCCAAATCTCTGCCCACTTACTTAGCCTGTCTATGTCCCCTTGCAGGTTTTTTATGTCCTCCTCACTCACTACTTTCCCTCCCATCTTAGTATCATCTGCAAATTTTGATATGTTACACTTGGTCCCTTCCTCCAAATCGTTAATATAGATTGTAAAGAGTTGGGGACCCAGCACTGACCCCTGTGGAACACCACTAGTTACTGATTGCCAGTCTGAGAATGAACCATTTATCCCAACTCTTTGCTTTCTGTTAGATAGCCAATCCTCTATCCATGCCAGAATATTACCCCCAATCCCGTGATTTTTTACCTTAAGCAATAATCTTTTGTGTGGCACCTTGTCAAATGCCTTTTGGAAGTCTAAATACACTACGTCTACTGGTTCCCCTTTATCCACTCTATATGTTACTTCCTCAAAGAACTCCAGCAAATTTGTCAAACATGACTTCCCCTTCATAAAACCATGCTGACTTTGTCCTATTAAATTATGATTATCCAAATGTCCTGTTACTGTTTCCTTAATAATGGACTCCAAAATTTTACCTACCACAGATGTTAGGCTAACCGGTCTATAGTTACCAGCCTTCTGTCTACTGCCCTTTTTAAATAAGGGTGTTACATTAGCAGTTTTCCAGTCTGCCGGGACCTTAGCGGAATCCAGGGAGTTTTGAAAAATTATTACCAATGCATCTACAATCCCTACCGCCACTTCCTTCAAGACTCTAGGATGTAAGCCATCAGGTCCAGGTGATTTATCCGCCTTGAGTCCCATTATTTTACCGAGTACCACTTCCTTAGTGATTTTGATCGTGTTTAGCTCCTCTCCCCCTATAGCCCCCTGTTTGTCCAGTGTTGGGATATTCTTAGTGTCCTCTGCTGTAAAGACTGATACAAAATATTCATTCAGTGTTTTTGCCATCTCCATATTTCCCACCATTAATTTCCCGGTCTCATCCTCTAAGGGACCAACATTTACTTTAGCCACCCTTTTTCTTTTTATATAACTATAAAAACTCTGGCTGGGTTTAGTTCTACACTCACTGGTTCCCCTCCCTCTCCACCCATGAAGGTGCTGACTCTGGCTGGGTTCAGTTCTACACTCACTGGTTCCCCTCCCTCTCCTCCCCTGAAGGTGCTGACTCTGGCTGGGTTCAGATCACTCATTGGGACCCTGAAGCCCCGCCCACTACTTCCCCCTTTGCAAAGATGGCCGCGATAATAAAGATGGCGACAAAGACCCCCATTGTCCTTTACAAAGATGGCTACCGTTAATCTGGGCCTGTTCCCGGGAAAAAGCCCGGGAGCTGCAAACGCGGTACCTGTAGGTTTTCATTTGGGGCTTGCGGTCCACACTAGATGTTTATGAAGCCCACCCGCCGTGTGTGTTACATCCGCGCGCCCCGCTGATACGTAATCGGCGCAAAAAACCTCTTCTCCCGACTCTGACCGCCTCCAGTTCTCGCCCGGCCTTGATCACAGTGACACTGCGCATGCTGCACCCACAGGCGGCGCTGCGCCTGTGCGCTGGGCTCCTCTTCTCCCACAGCCGGCGCTGCGCCTGCGCGCTGGACTCCTCCCCCCAAATGAGGCGCTGCGCCTGCGCGCTGGATTCCTCCCCCCCCCCCACCAAAACAGGCGGCGCTGCGCCTGCGCGCTGCTCTACTTTTCCTCCTTTACCGGATTGTCTCGCCAGGGCAGGCGGTCGCTCAATCCGCCTGCACACACCCAACACCGGGCGCTCTGTCCGCCCTGCAATCGCTGCTCTCTGCTTCCCTGTGCAAAGGCCGCTGCTATTCAGGTCCTGAGCAATCAAAGCAAAGTTGGAGCCCATGGAATAAAAGGGACAGCATGGGTGCGAAATTGGCCGAGAAAGAAAGACTTGCATTTATATAGCGCCTTTCACCACCACAGCCAATGAAGTACTTTTGGAGTGTAGTCACTGATGTAATGTGGGAAACGCGGCAGCCGATTTGCGCACAGCAAGCTCCCAGAAACAGCAATGTGATAATGACCAGATAATCTGTGTTTGTTATGTTGATTGAGGGATAAATATTGGCCAGGACACCGGCGGAATAACTCCCCTACTCTTCATCGAAATAGTGCCTTGGGATCTTTTACGTCCACCTGAGAGAGCAGACAGGGCCTCACTTTATCGGGCTGGAGGAAGGTACGCAGCGATGTTCCCCAGGGCTCGGTACGTGGACCACTGCTTTTCTTGATATATATTAATGACTTGGACTTAGGTGTACAGCGCATTATTTCAAAATTTGCAGATGACACAAAACTTGGAAGTATAGTGAACAGTGAGGAGGAGAGTGATAGACTTCAAGAGGACATAGACAGGCTGGTGGAATGGGCGGACACGTGGCAGTTGAAATTTAACGCAGAAAAATGCGAAGTGATACATTTTCGTAGGAAGAACGAGGAGAGGCAATATAAACTGAAGGGTACAATCCTAAAGGGGGTGCCTGAACAGAGAGACCTAGGGGTATATGTGCACAAATCATTGAAGGTGGCAGAGCAGGTTGAGAAAGGGATGAGAGACTTCAGTTACGTGGATCGACTGGAGAAACTCGGATTGTTCTCCTTGGAGCAGAGAAGATTGAGAGGAGATTAGATAGAGGGGTTCAAAATCATAAGGGGTCTGGACAGAGTAGATAGATTGAAACAATTTTTTTTTTACAGGGCTTGACAGGGTAGATGCAGGGAGGATATTTCCCCTGGCTGGGGAGTCTAGAACCAGGGGTCACAGTCTCAGAATAAGGGGTCGGCCATTTAGGACTGAGATGAGGAGAAATTTCTTCACTCAGAGGGTGATGAATCTTTGGAATTCTCTACCTCAGAGGGCGGTGGAGTCTCAATCGTTGAGTATATTCAAGACAGAGATCGATAGATTTTTGGATATTAAGGGAATCAAGGGATATGGGGATAGTGCAGGAAAGTGGAGTGGGGATAAATGGGTCATTTTCCATTTGGCAGGCTGTAACTAGTGGGGTGCTGCAAGGATCAGTGCTTGGGCCTCAGCTATTTACAATCTGTATCAATGACTTTGATGAAGGGACCGAGTTCAATGTATCCAAGTTTGCTGATGACACAAAGCTAGGAGGGATAATAAGCTGTGAGGAGAACACAAAGCAAAACGCTAGTTCGGCCACAGCTGGAATACTGTGTGCAGTTCTGGTCGCCACACTATAGGAAGGATGTGATTGTATTGGAGAGGGTGCAGAGGAGATTCACCAGGATGTTACCTGGGCTGGAGCGCTACAGCTATGAAGAGAGACTGGACAGGCTGGGGTTGTTTTCCTTAGAGCAGAGAAGGCTGAGGGGGGACCTGATTGAGGTGTACAAAATTATGAGGGGCATGGATAGGATAGATAGAAAGCAACTTTTCCCCTTAGTAGAGGGGTCAATAACCAGGGGGCATAGTTTCAAGGTAAGGGGCAGGAGGTTTAGAGGGGATTTGAGGAAAAGCTTTTTCGCCCAGAGGGTGGTTGGAATCTGGAACTCACTGCCTGAAAGGGTGGTAGAGGCAGGAACCCTCACAACATTCAAGAAGCATTTAGATGAGCACTTGAAACGCCATAGCATACAAGGCTACGGACCAAGTGCTGGAAACTGGGATTAGAATAGACAGGGCTTGATGGGCGGCGCGGACACGATGGGCCAAAGGGCCTCTTTCTGTGCTGTCTAACTCTATGATTCTAAACAGTCTGCAAAGGGATATGGACAGGTTAAGAGAGTGAGCAATAAGGTGGCAGATGCAGTATAATGTGGGGAAACATGAAGTTATTCACTTTGGTCGGAACTATCGAAAAACAATATTTTTTATACGGTGAGAAACTATTAAATGTTGGAGTTCAGAGAGATTTAGGTGTCCTCGTACAGGAAACACATAAAGATAGCATGAAGGTACAGCAAGTAATTAGGAAGGCAAATGGCATGTTGGCCTTTATTGCAAGGGGGTTGGAGTACAAGAGTGAGGAAGTCTTGCTACGATTGTACAGGGCCTTGGTGAGACCACACCTGGAGCTTTTGTCTCCTTATCTGAGGAAGGACATACATGCCTTAGAGGCGGTGCAACGAAGGTTCACTAGATTGATCCCTGGGATGAGAGGCTTGTCCTATGAGGGGAGATTGAGTAGATTGGGCCTATACTCTCTGGAATTTAGAAGAATGAGAGGTGATCTCATTGAAACATAAGATTCTGAGGGGGGATTGAGAGGTTTTTTCCCCCCTGGCTGGAGAGTCGAGAAGTTAGTGCTGTTGGGGAGGGTATAAATTAATTTGGCAGGGGGATGGGCACCAGGATGTAGCATTAGAAAGGAGAAACAAAGGATTGGGAGAGACAGATAGCATTATAGTAAGACAGAGTAAGGTAATAGATGGGATCAGACTAAGAGAGAATACAAGAAGGTCTAAGACAGGTTTACAGTGCATGTGTGTAAACGCACGAAGCGTGGTAAATAAGGTTGGTGAGCTGCAGGCGCAGATAGCCACATGGAAATATGGTGTCGTGGCGGTAACGGAGACCTGGCTTAAAAAAGGGCAGGATTGGGTCCGAATTATTCCTGGATATAACGGGCACTTGGAGAGGTTTAAGCTAATTAAGGAGAGCCAACACGGATTAGTAAAAGGCAGATCGTGTTTGACTAATCTAATTGAATTTTTTGATGAAGTTACAGGGAGGATTGATGAAGGGAATGCAATGGATGTTGTCTACATGGATTTTCGGAAGGCGTTTGACAAAGTACCACATAGAAGGCTGGTTAACAAAATTGAGGCTCATGGAATAGGTGGGTCAGTGGCAGCTTGGATAAGGAATTGGCTTAAGGACAGAAAACAGCGAGTTGTGTTAAAAGACTGTTTTTCAGACTGGAGGATGGTGGACAGTGGTGTTCCCCAAGGGTCAGTGCTGGGGCCACTGCTTTTTTTGATATATATATATAAATGACCTGGATATTGGAATACAGGGTAGAATTTCTAAATTTGCTGCTGACACCAAACTTGGGGGTGTGGCAAACAGTGAGGATGATATCAATTGACTGCAACAGGACATAGAAAGGCTAGCAGAATGGGCAGACAAGTGGCAGATGGAATTTAATACAGAGAAGTGTGAGGTGATGTATTTTGGCAGAAGGAACAGGGAGAGGCAATATCCACTTAATGGCACAGTTTTAAAGAGTGTGCAGAGACAGAGGGACCTGGGAGTTAATGTGCATAGTCCCTGAAGGTGGCAGGACATATTGAGAGAGTGGTTAACAAAGCATATGGGATCTTGGGCTTCATAAATAGAGAAGTCGCACAACACCAGGTTATAGTCCAACAGATTTATTTAATTTTACAAGCTTTCGGAGCTGTCGCTCCTTCCTCAGGTAAGTTAGCAGTGAGAGAATCTCCCAGAATTCACAATTTTAACACAGACAAAATCTATTCAAATCTTTCCCTACATCAAAGACACACTAAGAGCACAGCCAAGACAATGAGATGTGTCCCAGGGGGTCCAACGTGTCAAACCACCTGCTGGCTGCATATCCTGTCAATTTGTGTTGGTTCTTGTGTTAGTCTTTTTTTTTTTTTAAAACACCTGGGAAGACCGGCCATGATGTCAAGTCACGTTCTGTATTGTGACATGAACCCGATATCGCGATTGAGGCCATCCTTATGAGTGCGGAACTTGGCTATCAGTTTCTGCTGTATGATTTTGCGCTGTCGTGTATCCTGAAGGCCGCCTTGGAGAACGCTTACCCGCAGATCCGAGGCTGAATGCCCCTGGCTGCTTAAGTGTTCCCCGACTGGGAGGCCTGAAACCCATCGTACAGGGAACCCCCAGCTTCTGTCGTGACACTACAGACTTCTTGCAGAAACTCAGCACCCATGGACCAGTTGAACCAGGAACACTCCTCGCCACGATGGACGTATCGGCACTCTACACCAATATCCCCACAATGACGGCATCGCTGCGACAGCCTCAGTACTCAACACCAACAACAGCCAATCTCCGGACGCCATCCTACAACTCATCCGCTTCATCCTTGACCACAATGTCTTCACCTTTGACAACCATTTTTTTACCCAAACACACGGAACAGCCATGGGGACCAAATTCGCACCCCAATACGCCAACATCTTCATGCACAAGTTCGAGCAAGACTTCTTCGCTGCACAGGACCTCCAACCAACGCTGTACACCAGATACATCGACGACATCTTCTTCCTTTGGACCCACGGTGAAGGATCACTGAAAGGACTACACGATAGCATCAACAGGTTCCATCCCACCATCAAACTCACCATGGACTACTCCTCAGAATCGGTTTCATTCTTGGACACACGAATCTCCATCAAAGACGGACGCCTCAGCACTTCACTCTACCGCAAGCCCACGGACAACCTCACGATGCTCCACTTCTCCAGCTTCCACCCTAACCACGTTAAAGAAGCCATCCCCTATGGACAAGCCCTGCGAATACACAGGATCTGCTCAGACGAGGAGGAACGCGATGGACACCTACAAACACTGAAAGACGCCCTCGTAAGAACGGGATATGACGCTCGACTCGTCGATCGACAGTTCCGACGGGCCACAGCGAAAAACCGCATAGACCTCCTCAGAAGACGAACACGGGACACAACCAACAGAGTACCCTACGTCGTCCAGTACTTCCCCGGAGCGGAAAAACTACGCCATGTTCTTCCCAGCCTTCAACATGTCATCGATGACGACGAACACCTTGCTAAGGCCATCCCCACGCCTCCACTGCCTCGCCTTCAAGCAGCCGCCTAACCTCAAAAGTACCATCGTTCGCAGCAGATTACCCATCTTTCAGGAGAACAGCAACCAAGACACCACACAACCCTGCCACGGCAACCTCTGCAAGACATGCCAAATCATGGACACAGATACCATCATCACACGTGAGGACACTACCCACCAGGTACACGGTACATACTCATGTGACTCGGCCAACGTTGTCTACCTGATACGTTGCAGTAAAGGATGCTCCAGAGCATGGTACATCGGCGAGACCATGCAGACACTGAGACAACGTATGAACGGACACCGCGCAACAATCACCAGGCAGGAGGGTTGCCTCCCAGTCGGGGAACACTTCAGCAGCCAGGGGCATTCAGCCTCGGATCTGCGGGTAAGCGTTCTCCAAGGCGGCCTTCGGGATACACGACAGCGCAAAATCATAGAGCAGAAACTGATAGCCAAGTTCCGCACTCATGAGGATGGCCTCAATCGCGATATCGGGTTCATGTCACGATACAGAACGTGACTTGACATCATGGCCGGTCTTCCCAGGTGTTTTTTTTTAAAAAGACTAACACAAGAACCAACACAAATTGACAGGATATGCAGCCAGCAGGTGGTTTGACACGTTGGACCCCCTGGGACACATCTCATTGTCTTGGCTGTGCTCTTAGTGTGTCTTTGATGTAGGGAAAGATTTGAATAGATTTTGTCTGTGTTTAAATTGTGAATTCTGGGAGATTCTCTCACTGCTAACTTACCTGAGGAAGGAGCGACAGCTCCGAAAGCTTGTAAAATTAAATAAATCTGTTGGACTATAACCTGGTGTTGATCTTTTTGGTTCGACAAATCAGGTTGAACAAATCAAAATTTACTGTAAATCAATTAAAACTTGAAATGAAACTTAATAAATCAAATTAAAATTTGAAAGTCCGGGGTGACGATGCACTCCAGTCCCCGCGGCGCCCACCGGTCGCGGAAAAACTCAAGCGTGCCGGCGGACACCGCGTGCTCCATCTCCAGGGCCACCCGGGCGTGAACATGGCCGCGGAAGAGAGGCAGGCAATCGGGCCGAACGACCCCCTCGACCGCCCGCTGCCTGGACCAATTAATGGCTTTCTTGGCCAGGCCCAGGAGCAGTCCCACGAGGAGGTCCTCCGACCTACCCGCTCCCCTCCGCACCGGGTGACCGTAGATCAGGAGCGTGGGGCTGAAGTGCAACCAGAAATTGAGGAGCAGCCCCTTCAAATAATGAAAGAGGGGCTGCAACCTCTCACATTCAACATAAATGTGATAAACGGACTCCTCCAGGCCGCAGAAATGGCAAGCAGCCTGGGAGTCCGTAAACCTACTTAAAATCCTATTGCACGGGATTGCTCCGTGCAACACCCTCCAGGCCAAGTCCCCAATAGAACAAGGGAAGACTCCCGCGTAGAGAGCCTTCCAATGGGGACCTTCGCCTCCGCCGGATGGCAGGATGGTACGCCAAGGCGTGTCCGGACGGCAGACGAAGATGGCAAAGTGGAGAGTGTGCAGGAGCAGCCCGTACAGGAAACGCCTCCGTGCGGATTGAAAGGGCACGGAGGGCATTTCTCCGAGAAGGCTCAAGTGGTGAGGCGGCGGCTCCCGAGGGAGGATTCGGGGCCGGGCGCCGATAAGGAATTCCGTCCGAACGGGGGTCAGTTCGGACGGGATCGCCCCACGTGCTTGAGCCTCCTCGACACACCTAGTGGAGACGGGGCCCAGTGCCACTTTTAGCGACTCGATGGCTTTGACCGCGAGCCGGACGTTGACCCAGGACATGCGCCTCGCCAACTCCTCCGGCGCCATCCAGCCCGCTCCTCCGCCATCGAGCAGGCCCTCCGCCAGCCAGCCGAACCCGCGGTCGTGGAGGTGCGGATTCCTGAACAGCGGCTCCCGAAGGACGGCCGCCGCTCCTGACGGGGGAGAACTGCGCTCGGAGGCGACGCTGTTCCAAACCCATAGCAGTTCCTGGTAGAAGACAGGCAGCTCCCGCAGGCTGGCACGCGTGCCACCCACTCTCACAAACAGGAGCTGCGTGTCGTAATTGAGGCCGTGCAGCTGGCGGAAGAAATACATCGCCAGCGCACGCCAGCTAGGAGGATTCTCCACGTACAGGTATCTCTGCAGCGTCTGAAGACGGAAAGTCGCCGCCTGGGTGCGAAGGCACACCAGCGCCTGACCGCCCTCCCTAAGCGGGAGACTCAAAACCGCGGCAGAGACCCAGTGCTTCCTTTTGTCCCAGAAGAAGTCGACGAGCTTCTTCTGCATCTTGGCGACAAACGCAGGGGGAGGGATCAAAGTGACCAACCGGTACCACAACATGGCGGCCACCAGCTGGTTTATGACCAGCGCTCGACCCCTGTAGGACAACACTCGGAGCAATCCTGTCCAGCGCCATGGCGAGCGGTGACTTTGGCCTCCAGCTCTTGCCAGTTCGCCGGCCAGGCGTCCTCGGCCGGGCTGAGGTAGACTCCCAGGTAGAGGAGGTGCGTGGTGCTCCAGGCGAAAGGCCCGAACTCCTCCGGCAGGGAGTCCACCTGCCATGGGCCCACCAGGAGTCCAGAACATTTCTCCCAGTTGATCTTGGCGGAGGATGCGTCCGAGTAAATCTGCTGGCATTCTCGCATCCTCCGCAAGTCGACGGGATCCGTGACCGCGAGGAGCACGTCATCGGCGTAAGCCGAGAGGACCACCTCCACGCCCGGCCCTTGCAGAGCCAGTCCCGTCAACCTCTTCCGCAAGAGGCGCAAGAAAGGCTCCACGCAAACGGCGTATAACTGACCGGACATGGGGCATCCCTGACGCACCCCCCTCCCGAAGCGAAGGGGCGCCGTCAAAGACCCGTTAACTTTAATGAGACACTCCGCGGCGGCGTACAGAAGTCGGATCCGGGCGACGAAATGCGTCCCGAACCCGAATGCGCGCAGAGTCCCGAAAAGATACTCGTGATCCACCCTGTCGAACGCCTTCTCCTGATCCAGGGAAAGGAAGGCGACCGACAGACCAGCCCTCTGGGAATGGTGGACCAGGTCCCGGACCAGATGGATGTTATCGTGGATGCTCCGGCCCGGGACCGTGTAGGACTGGTCGGGGTGGATCATGCGGGCCAGCACGGTGCCAAGGCGAGCAGACATAGCCCTGGTGAAAATTTTGTAGTCCGTGCTGAGGAGGGAGACCGGGCGCCAGTTCTTAAGTAGGCGGAGATCGCCCTTCTTGGGCAGCAGGACGATGACCGCCCTGCGCCAAGAGAGGGGCATCTCCCCGGTCGCCAGACTTTCCCCCAGGACCCGCGCGTAGTCGTCCCCCAAGACGTCCCAGAACGCCCTGTGGAACTCCACGGTCAGCCCGTCCAGCCCCAGGGACTTGCCCCTCGAGAGCTGGCGCAGGGCGCCGGTCAGCTCCGCCAGGCTTAGCGGAGCTTCTAAATTCTCGGCGCCCTCCGGGCCGACCTTCGGCAGGTCCTCCCACAAAACTCTGCGCGCATCCTCGCTGGACGGATCCGAAGAGAACAGAGCCCCGTAATAGGCCCGGGCCTCCGCGCTGATGCCCTCCGGATCCGAGACCAGAGATCCGTCGTCGGCCAGCAGCCCCAAGAGCTGCTTACGGACCCCCCGTCTTTTTTCCAGCGAGTAGAAGAAGGGGAGCCGCGGTCCAGGTCCCGCAGGAACTGGATCCGCGACCTCACGTACGCGCCTCGGGACCCGACCAGCTGCAGGTCCTTCAGCGCGCCCTTCTTCTCTTCGTACACCTTCCGCAGGGCCGGGTCCTCGACGACTTGACCGAGACGGGACTCCAGGTCGAGCACTTCTTTCTCCAATCGCCCGACCCGGGCCTCCCGCCTCTTGGTCGACCCCTTCGCGTACTCCTGACAGAAGACGCGGACGTGAGCCTTGCCCACGTCCCACCATAGCCTCAAGGAGGGGAAGCCTCCCCGCTTCCTTCTCCAGTCGGCCCAGAACCGGCGAAACGAATCCCGGAACCGCGCGTCCTCCAGCAGCAGGTTGTTAAAATGCCAGTACGCGGACCCCCCCCCGCGCGCGCAGCGGAGCGAGCTCCGCCCACACCAGGTGGTGGTCCGTGCACGGCACCGGCCGCATGGAAGCCGCCGGAACGCAGGAGACGTACGCCCGGGAAATGTAAAGGCGGTCGATTCTGGACCTTCCTCCTCCAGACCTCACGCTCGTGAAGGCGCTGGAGTCGGGATGGAGATTTCGCCAGACGTCCACCAAGTCGAAGGACCCGACCAGGTCCCGCAACTTCTCCATCGCCGCCGGGCTTCGCGGGGGACCCGACCGGTCCCGCGCCTCGAGGGTACAATTGAAATCCCCCCCGAGGATGACGCACTCGCCCACGTCGATGGAGCCCAGAAGAGCGGACACTTCTCCGAAGAAGCGCACTTGCTGCGCACCGGTCCGGGGGGCGTACACGTTCACTAAATGGAGCGGCACGCCTCCCAGGCGAACAGTGACCTGGAGCAAGCGGCCCGGCACGTGCTCCTTGACCCTCAAGATCTCCGGCTGAAAATGCGGGGCCAGCAAGACAGCCACCCCGCAGGAATTGTTAGAGAGGTGACTCATGCTGACCCCTCCTTGCCACTCCAGGAGCCACGTGGCCTCGTCTCCCGGAACGGTGTGGGTTTCTTGCAGGAAGCACACCGCATATTTCCCGTCCCGAAGGACCGAGAAGTTATTGAATCTACGGCGCGCCTCCCTGCTGCCGTTGATGTTGAGGCTGGCTATGGTTATCTTCATCTCAGAAGCATAGTGCAACCTCTACCTAACGGAGGGGAGGGAGCGCGGTCACTGACGACCGCCACTCCCTCAGCAGCCCAGTGTGGAAACTCTTGAGCCGACGCAGCTCGAGCCGGCCAACGTCCTTGTCCGCGCCCATGATTTTAACGGCGGCGCGGACGGACACGACGAGCAGCGCCAGCTCCGACCACTTGTCGAGGGCCAGCCGGATCTTCTTGTGACGACCCTGGCTCATGGCCATAAAATCCCGGAGTTCCCCTACGGGGATGAGGGGAGAGTCGGTGAAGGGCACGAGGGCGTCCATCACCTCGCTGCCGATGGACTCCAAATCTTCCTCGTTGCCCAACACCGAGTCCCCGTCCTCCTCCGGGAGGTCGTCACCGGCGGCCAACCCGTCCGTCACACGGAGTGCAGCGAACGGCTCGGCCGCACCGGCCGGCCCCGCCTCCGTCACGATCCCACCCCCAGGATCGGTGGCAGAGGAGTCCACCCTGGGCTCCTTCAGGGGCGCCGGGCCGGGAGGCGGCGGCGGCGGTGGTTCGGGGCCCCCCCCCGCCTCAGGCGCCGGGGCGACCGGAAAAACCGGGGAGAATATAATCCCAAATTCCTCCAGCACGTCCGGCGCCACCAACAGAGACGGAGTCAGGGGCTTTCCGTCTCCCCGCCACCAACCTCCGACCCAGCGGGCTGGGGGTTGCTACACTCCTCCACCAGGTCGAGCAGTCCCTGGGAGATATCTGGGTTATAAAAGGCGGGCTCGGCTTCAGCCTCTTTGGCCTCGCCCGCCCCAGTCCCCAGGACGCCCGACCCGGCGAGGAGCAACGGTTCCGTAACTACATTTCCCTCCGCGGGTTGTTCCGCGCCCCCCCCCACGGGCAGGGTCTCTTCCCCATCCCCGGGAGGCACAGGTCGGACAGACTCGGCTGTCTCACCCTCCCGAGGGACAGACGACCCCTGCCGATCGCGCGCGACGATGACGGTGGTGGGGTGGGGCGCAGCACCCGCGGCGGGCGACTGCCCCCCTTTTGCGGAGGGACCTTCCTCCTCGCAGTCCTCCTGCTGGGGGCGGAGCTTTCTTTTTAACAAGTTGGGGCCCGGAGAGGGGGAGGCCTCCATGTCTGCTGGGGCCTCCCTCTCTGCCCCTTTCCGACGACTGGGTTTCTTGGGCCCCTCGGGCCCGAGCCCGGCCGCAGGTCTTGATTTAGCTGCCTCAGCAGTTGCGGTCACGGTCACGGGCCCGGGCACGAGGACCCCCCCAGTCTCATGCGTCCCGACCAACTCCGCGATATACTCGGGCATGAGTTCGGTCAACTCCGATGTTTCCTCCGTGAGGGGATCCGCCCTTAGATGTTTATTTTTCCTACGCGCCTTCCTTCCCCCCGGACGCTCTCCCTCCTCCCCGCCGGAGGCCGTGGTGGTGTTGGCCTCCAATTTCGACCGCGCATCCGTCGCCGTCGACGCGCGGACAGTATCAGGGGGAGGGGGGGCGGCGGCGCCAACCCTGGCCGCGCCAGGTGTCGTGGCGGCCTGGAGGCGGGGCAGTTTTTGCGGACGTGCCCCACCTCCTTACAGGCGTAGCACCGCACGCCGTCCGAGGTCCAGAAGACGCGGTGGGCGGTCCCCCCGTGGAGCACCGTGAACGCGCCGTCCGCGTCCTCCTCCCGCGCCAGCCGGACGAAAAGCTGGCACCGGAAGGAGAAGACGTGCCGAAGGCTGGCTTCCCGGAAGCCGAGCGGGATGGGTGTGATCCCCGACCTCACCTCCCCCAGTTGACGTAGGTGGGGGAGGAGGAGCTCACCCGGAACAAAGGGCGGGACGTTGGAAACCACAATCCTTTGCGCGGTGGCCTCAAGGGGGTCCACCGGCAGGAAGGTCCCGCCCACGGTGAGCCCCTTCTCGATGGCCAGGGACACCGCCCGCTCCGACCCCAGGAAGAACACAGCGGCGACGATGGCTGAAGGGCCGACAACCCCAGCCATGGCTTTAACGCACGCCTCTATAGTCATGTTGGGGTGAGTGTAGCTCTTGACCCCATTCTTCCTCGTAAGGAGGGTAAAAGGTGACGGGGTAACAGGAGGACTCGTGGCTGCGGCCGTGGCCGCGGCTGCCACGCTCGCATACGTCCTCGCTGCCCCCGCCACCGACGAAGATGTACTCGCCATAATGGAGGGTTCTTTAAGGGCTACACTCACCCCAAGTCACAGGCCTGAAGGTGTTAATGGCCTCGGTTTTTTATTTCTGTTTTCCCCTGAGCAGAGGGAGCTCTTAAATTGAAGGCACACCTCTCCCTTTAGTTGATTGAATTAGGAGAGGGGCCTTCTCCCCTCTGCTCAATGGGTACTTAATTAAAATAGATTGAGGTGCCTCTTAGAGAGAGAGGCAGAGAGAGACAAGAGACAAAGAGAGAGAGAGAGAGGGGGGTGGGAAGGAGGGAAGCCGCAAGGGCAGGGTCGCCACTCAGGATGGTGGGTGGGTGGGTGTTGGCAGGGGGGTGCACTCTCCGATGTAATAAAAAGTCTTTGGTGGTGGTCTTCTGGTGGGGGGAGAAGATGTCTTCACCTGGGATAGCTGGAGATGCCCAGGCTCAGTCCTGCACCAGGTCTTAACGATGCCCAATAAGATTAAATTAATTGGGGACTTCACCTCGGCAGCTCCAGCTGTCCCAGATCAGGCAATGGGAAAGGGGTGTTTAATATGGTGTGTGCGGCCTAACTTTTACAGAAGCCACACACACACACACACACCCCTTAGATGTTCCGGCCTTCTTCTTGTCTTCTTTCCTCCCCCCACCTACAAAACAAAGTCTCTGGGAGAGTGCCCCAGAATCACACCCACCTGTAGCTGTTCTTTCCTTCCTTCCTCCTTCCAAACAGATGATGTTTTGTTGTTTTCTCCCCTCTCTCCCTCTCCTAAAATGGAGGCCAATTGAGGAGGCAGTGTGGAAAGGCCTCTCCTCTGTTGTTGATGGCCTTGGCCTTCCTTTCTTTCTCCTCTCCTCTCCTCTTCTGTCCTCTCTCTCCAGGCACCTCAGTTATGGTTGTGGTTGTTGGTGGTGGTCTGCTGTCTGGTCTCCTTCTCCTTCTCCTCTTCCTGCTCACAGAGACCACCACTCTGCTGCTGCTGCTCACCACAAGCTTGTGATTTCAAATAAAGCTGTTGGACTATAACCTGGTGTTGTGCGACGTCTCATTTTTGTCCACCCCAGTCCAACGCCGGCATCTCCACTTCATAAATAGAGGTATTGAGTACAAAAGTAGAGAAGTTATGCTGAAGCTTTATAAAGCGCTGGTTAGGCCACAACTTGAGTATTGCGTCCAGTTCTGGTCACCACACTTTAGGAAGGATGTGAAGGCCCTTGAGAGGGTGCAGAGGAGATTTACCAGAATGGTTCCGGGGATGGGGGATCTGAGTTACAAGGACAGGTTGGAGAAGCTGGATTTGTTTTCATTAGAGCAAAGGAGGTTGAAGGGTGATTTGATAGAGGTGAACAAGATTATGACAGGTTTGGATAGGCTAGACGGGGAAAGGCTGTTCCCACTAGATGATAGTACAAGGACTAGGGGAGACAGATTTAAGGTTTTGGGCAAGAGATACAGGGGGGATGTGAGGACAAAAAATTTACGCAGCGAGTGGTGAGCACCTGGAACTCACTGCTGACGGAAGTGGTGGAAGCGGAGACACTCAATCTTTTCAAGGGGAGACTGGATAGGCACTTGAGGGAAATAAACTTGCAGGGTTATGGGGATAGAGCGGGGGAATGGCACTGACCGGATTGCTCTACAGAGAGCCGGCACAGACTCGATCGGCCGAATGACCTAATTCTGTGCCGTTATGACTCTATGATTCTATAAGGTATAAGAGAGAGGATGTCCTGGAGGGGTCAAGGACAGAATCTATCTGGTTAGAGTTAAGAAACAATAGAGGTGCCATTACACTACTAGGTGTATTCTATAGGCCACCAACTAGTGGGAAGGATATAGAGGAGCAAATTGGCAGGGAAATTACAGAGAGGTGCAAGAACTACAGAGTAGTGATAATGGGGGACTTCAACTATCCTAATATAGACTGGGATAGTAATAGTGTAAAGGACAGAGTGGGGGAAGAATTTCTGAGGTGTGTTCAGGAGAACTTTCTTGATCAGTACGTTTCCGGCCCAATGAGGAACAAGGCATTGCTGGAACTGGTTCTGGAGAATGAGGTGGGTCAAGTGGAGCAAGTGTCAGGAGGGGAACATTTAGGGAAGAGTGATCATAGTATCATAAGGTTTAGATTAGCTATGGAAAAGCACAAGGAGCAATCTGGAGTAAAAATACTGAATTGGAGGATGCTGAAGAAGGTAAGGGTGAAAATTGCAGAGGTACTGGCCATAATCTTCCAATCCTCCTTGGATACAGGGGTGGTGCCAGAGGACTGGAGAATTGCAAATGTTACACCCTTGTTCAAAAAAGGGCGTCAGGATAAACCCAGCAACTACAGGCCAGACAGTTTAACCTCGATGGTGGGGAATCTTTTAGAAACGATAATCCGGGACAAAATTAACAGTCACTTGGACAAGTGTGGATTAATTAAGGAAAGCCAGCACGGATTTGTCAAAGGCAAATCGTGTTCAACTAACTTGATTGAGCTGTTTGATGAGGTAACAGAAACAGTTAATGAGGGTAATGTGGTTGATGTGGTGTACATGGACTTCCAAAAGGCGTTTGATAAAGTGGCACATAATAGGCTTGCCAGCAAAGTTGAAGCCCATGGAATAAAAGGAACAGTGGCAGCATGGATACGAAATTGGCTAAGTGACAGGAAACAGAGAGTAGTGGTGAACGGTTGTTTTTCGGACTGGAGGAAGGTATACAGTGGTGTTCTCCAGGGGTCGGTTGTCGGACAACTGCTTTTCTTGATATATATTAATGACTTGGACTTGGGTTTACAGGGCACAATTTCAAAATTTGCAGATGACACAAAACTTGGAAGTATAGTGAACAGTGAGGAGGATAGTGATAGACTTCAAGAGGACAGAGACAGGCTGGTGGAATGGGCAGACACGTGGCAGATGAAATTTAACGCAGAAAAATGCGAAGTGATACATTTTGGTAGGAAGAACGAGGAGAGGCAATATAAACTAAAGGGTAGAATCCTAAAGGGGGTGCACGAACAGAGAGACCTGGGGGTTTATGTGCACAAATCGTTGACGGTTGCAGGGCAGGTTGAGAAAGCGGTTAAAAAAGCTTACGGGATCCTGGGCTTTATAAGTAGAGGCAAAGAGTACAAAAGCAAGGAAGTTATGATCAACCTTTATAAAACACTGGTTCGGCCACAACTGCAATATTGTGTCCAATTCTGGGCACCGTACTTTCGGAAGGATGTGAAGGTTTAGAGAGGGTTCGGAAAAGATTTACAAGAATGGTTCCAGGGATGAGAGACTTCAGTTACGTGGATAGAGTGGAGAAGCTGGGGTTGTTCTCCTTAGAGCAGAGAAGGTTGAGAGTAGATTTGATAGAGGTGTTCAAAATCATGAGGGGTCTGGACAGAGTAGATACAGAGACACTGTTCCCATTGGCGGAAGGGTCGAGAACCAGAGGACACAGATTTAAGGTGATTGGCAGAAGAGTAAAAGGTAACATGGGGAAAAACTTTTTACGCAGTGAGTGGTTAGGATCGGGAATGCACTGCCTGAAAGGGTGGTGGAGGCAGATTCAATCGTGGCTTTCAAAAGGGAATTGGATGAGTACCTGAAGGACAAAAATTTGCAGGGCTACGAGGGAAGGGTGGGGGAGTGGGACTAGCTGAAGTGCTCTTGCAGAGAGCCGGCACGGGCTCAACGGGCCGAATGGGCACCTTCTGTGCTGTAACCAGTCTATGATTCTACGAACACGTTAAACCTTCATAGAATAATTACCAGTCATTGTTAGACTGGAAACTTAACCCTGCCGTTTCACTTTCAGTCAGGAACAGATCGCAGTTTGACACCTGGTGTTTCAGCAGGGTGGATGACTGAGTGAATCCCTTTCCACACTCAGAGCAGGTAAACGGCCTCTCCCCAGTGTGAGTGCGCTGGTGTACAGTGAGGTGAGATGATTGCCTGAACCCAGTCCCGCAGTGAGAGCACCTGAACGGTCTCTCGTCAGTGTGAACTCGCCAGTGCTGCAGCAGGGTGGATGACTCAGTGAATCCCTTCCCACACTCAGAGTAGGTGAACGGCCTCTCCCCGGTGTGACTACGCTTGTGTCTCGATAGGCCAGAGGATCGGCTGAAGCCTCGTCCACACACAAAACACGTGTACGGTTTCTCCCCGCTCTGAATGGTGCTTTCTGCTTCCATGTTCAAAGGTCCTGATGAATTGAGCGACTCTGTCAGATCTTGAAGTGATGTTTGGTTTGAGTTTCCCGTCTGCAAATCCTCCCCTTCGAACAGCCTGTAAAATGAATTTAAAACAGTAAAAAGAGAGGGTGTGGGAGAACCCACAAAAACACAAAGGCAGGTTGTGAAATTGAGTTGAATGAATCTGGGAATTTCTGGGGCCGGCACTAGAAAAAAGTGACCATGAAAGCTGCCGGATTGACGTAAAAACTCAACTGGTTCACTAATGTCCTTCAGGGAAGGGAACCCGCCACCCGGTCTGGACCTGCACAAGACTCTGGGCTCTGTGGGAGGAGAGAGAGTGACGTGGGAGGGGGAGGGCTGATGGAGTTACTTTAGACATCTGTAACTCGACTAGACCTTTGACAGCACCTCCCAAACACGTGACTTCCACCACCTAGAAGGACAAGGGCAGCAGTTGCATGGGAACTCCATCACCTCCCAGTTCCCCTCCAAGTCACACACTATCCTGACTTGGGCATATATCGCCGTTCCTACTCGGTGTTGCCCCGGGCCCGGCGGCTCTGACTCGGGGCCTGAGACCCGCACTCGGTGTTGCTGAGGGTTCCAGCCCTCCGACTGTACATGGGGATTCCAACCCTGGGACTGTACATGGGGATTCTGACCCTGGGACTGTACATGGGGATTCCAACCCTGGGACTGTACATGGGGATTCCAGCCCTGGGACTGTACATGGGGATTCTAACCCTGGGACTGTACATGGGGATTCCAACCCTGGGATTGTACATGGGGATTCCAAACCTGGGACTGTACATGGGGATTGCAACCCTGGGCCTGGACATGGGGATTCTAACCCTGGGACTGTACATGAGGACTCTAACCCTGGGACTGTACATGGGGATTCTAACCCTGGGACTGTACATGGGGATTCTAACCCTGGGACTGTACATGGGGATTCTAACCCTGGGACTGTACATGGGGATTCCAGCCCTGGGACTGTACATGGGGATTCCTATCCTGGGACTGTACATGGGGATTCTAACGCTGGGACGGTACAAGGGGATTCCTATCCTGGGACTGTACAGGGGGGCCCAGCTCTGGGGCTCTTCTGTTACAATTGTGTGGGATGTTAACCGTATGCTCTGCTTTTACCAGCGCCTTCAGGAGAGATGGTGAGAAATCCTAAGTGTGGAGAGTCTGAATCAAATAACTGAGTCAATGATTAATTCTCCCGGGCACCAGGACCCGGTTGGGAACAGACACTGAAGCCCCGCCCACTCTTTGTTCCTGACCAAGATGGCCGCGCATGCGCTTTGTTACTCACTGAATCAAGATGGCGGCCGTTATCCTGGGCCTTTGAGCGGGAGAAGCCCCGAAGCTGCAAACGCGGGACCTTCAGGTTATTATTCGGGGCCTGCGGCCTGCAGCAGTTGTTTATGAAGCCTCCCCGCCCACCCGCCGGTTCATTACTCCGCTCCGTTGGCTGCTTTTCACGGTATCATCAGGAGCTGAGCCAATTGCAGCGTCCTCTGAGATGACACGCACGGCGCATGCGCCACAGCCAGTGGTTTCTGCGCCTGCGCACTGGGCTCCTGTAGTCTGGGTGCGGCACATTCTCCCCCGCTGGGAATGCTGGGTAAAAGCCCCGCCATTGAAAGGCCGCATTGGTGAATGGAACAGAATTTACAGGGAATACATTGAGCACTGAACCATAAATAACAACAGAAAACGCTGGAAAAACTCAGCAGGCCAGGCAGCATCCGTGGAGAGAGAAAGAGAGTTAACGTTTCAGGTCGATGACCTTTCGTCAGAACTGGGAAGAGCCGGAAATCAAATAGATTTAAGGCCAGGGTAAAGCTGGGAAAAGGGGGAGGGGATAAAGGAGCAAAGGGGGAGATGAAGAGACATTAAGAGACATTAAGAGATATGCGAGGCTAGAGGTGGTGTTAATGTGACAGATTAAGGCTGAAAGAAGTGTGAAATCCACTGGCAGAATGAAGGACAGCTGCCAGCTTCTAGGAGGAAAAAAAAGGTGGGGGGGCAAATAAAAGGGTTGAAAAAATAAAATATAAATGTGATTGGAGCTGAGGTTATGATCTAAAATTGTTGAACTCGATATTGAGTCCAGAGGGCTGTAGCGTGCCTAAACGAAAGATGAGGTGCTGTTCCTCGAGCTTACGCTGCGCTTCCGTGGAACAGTGTAATAGGCCGAGGATGGTGAGGTCAGAGTGGGGAGACCAAACGCAGATTGGGTGACCGCTTTGCAGAACACCTCCGTTCAGTCCGTAAGGGGGACCCTGAGCTCCCGGTCGCCTGTCACTTTAATTCACCGCTTCACTCCGACTCTGACCTCACCGTCCTCGGCCTATTACACTGTTTCATCGATGACGACAAACACCTTGCTAAGGCCATCCCCACGCCTCCACTACTCGCCTTCAAGCAGCCGCCTAACCTCAAAAGTTCCATCGTTCGCAGCAAATTACCCAGCTGTCAGGAGAACAGCGACCACGACACCACACAACCCTGCCACGGCAACCTCTGCAAGACATGCCAGATCATGAACACAGATACCATCATCACACGTGAGGACACCACCCACCAGGTACATGGTACACACTCATGTGACTCGACCAATGTTGTCTACCTGATACGTTGCAGGAAAGGATGCCCCAGAGCATGGTACATCGGCGAGACCATGCAGACACTGAGACAACGTATGAACGGACACCGCGCAACAATCGCCAGGCAGGATGGTTGCCTCCCAGTCAGGGAACACTTCAGCAGTCAAGGGCATTCAGCCTCGGATCTGCGGGTTAGCGTTCTCCAAGGCAGCCTTAGAGACACACGACAACGCAAAATCATCGAGCAGAAACTGATAGCCAAGTTCCGCACCCATGAGGACAGCCTCAATAGGGATATCGGGTTCATGTCACACTACAGAACGTGACTCGACATCGTTGTCTGTCTTTCCAGTTTTTAAAAAACAAACACAAAAAAGCAAACACAAAAAACAAACACAAAAAGGACGGAGAGAGAGGAAGGGATATGGAGACGATATGCAGACACCAGGATTTGACACGTTGGACCCCCTGTGACACATCTCATTGTGTTGGCTGTGCTCTGGTATGTCTTTGATGTAAGGACACTTTCCCTGAAAGATTGTATTTCTGCAGTGTCTGTGTATATATACAGTGTAATGTTGTAGATTCACTCACTGTACCTTTGCCTGATGAAGGGGCGACAGCTCCGAAAGCTTGTAATTTTAAATAAATCTGTTGGACTATAACCTGGTGTTGTGCGACTTCTCAATATAAGCTTAAACCAGAGTGAGTAATAGAATAGATCAGATTATAATGTGTGATGTTTACACCTATAACTGTGAAACTGTAAAATATCATCATTAACAGAAGGCAGGGTAGTTTAGGGATAATGAGAACATTACTGAAGTAAAGGGAACCAGGGAAAGTGTCCTTGTAAACCAACCTCTTTACTGTTCTGCTCCTCTACTCCTTTTAAACTTTTACCATTTAATGTAGATTTCCTACCATTTTCTTCCTCCCAAAATCTATCACCTCACATTTCTCTGTGTTAAATTTCAGCTGCCATCTCCCTGCCCCATTTACTAACCTGTGTATTCACACTGAAGTCACTTACAGTCCTCTTCACAGTTGGCCAGGGTCCCTATTTTGGACTCATCTGGAGATTTTGATCTTGTGCCCCACATCCCCAAGCCCAGATCATTTCTCTATATTGAGAAGAGCAGTGGTCCCAACACTGACCCTGGGGGACACCACTGTGTACATCCCTCCAGTCTGAAGAACATCCATTAACCACTACTCTCTGTTTTCTGCCCTTTACCCAACTTCCTATCCACGCTGCCCCACTCCCTTTAATACCGTCAGCCTTCATTTGATCAACAAGCCTCCTGTCCGGCACCTTATCAAACACCTTTTGACAATCCATCTACACAACATCCACTGCATTTCCTTTCTCACTACACTGTGTTATTTCCTGAAATAATCCCTGCTGTCTGTCCTGAGTGAATCCATTTCACTGCCAAATGTTGCAATGTTTGCTCCACCCCACAGGGTTCCATCTGTGGTGTGGAGCAAACAACAGAAAGTCCACAAAGCGGCCCCGCGGCAAACTCTGGGACAGGGAGGAAGTGAGTCAGGGAGCGTCTGTAAATGAAGGAGTAATGGTGACTGGTCAGGGAGCGTCTGTAAATGGAGGAGGAAAGGAGACAGGTCAGGGAGCGTCTGTAAATGGAGGAGAAAAGGTGAGTGGTCAAGGAGCGTCTGTAAATGGAGGAGAAAGGGAGACTGGTCAGGGAGCGTCTGTAAATGGAGGAGAAATGGTGACAGGTCAGGGAGCGTCTGTAAATGGAGACTGGTCAGGGAGCATCTGTAAATGGAGGAGAAAAGGTGAGTGGTCAGGGAGCGTCTGTAAATGGAGGAGAAAGAGAGACTGGTCAGGGAGCGTCTGTAAATGGAGGAGAAAAGGTGAGTGGTCAGGGAGCGCCTGTGAATGAAGGAGTAATGGTGAGTGGTGAGGGTGCGTGTGTAAATGGAGGAGAAATGGTGAGTGGTGAGGGTACGTCTGTGAATGGAGGAGAAATAGTCAATGGTCAGGGAGCGTCTGTAAATGGAGACTTGCCAGGGAGTGTCTGTAAATGAAGGAGAAATGAGGACTGGGCAGGGAGCATCTGTAAATGGAGGAGAAATGGGGACTGGTAAGGGAGCGTCTGTAAATGAAGGAGAAATGGGGAGTGGCCAGGGAGCATCTGTTAATGGAGGAGAAATGGGGACTGGTAAGGGAGCGTCTGTAAATGGAGGAGAAATGGGGACAGGTGAGGGAGCGTCTGTAAATGGAGTAGAAATGTGAGTGGTCTGGGAGTGTCTTTCAATGGAGTAGAAATGTGAGTGGTCTTGAAGTGTCTGTGAATGAAGTAGAAATGGGCACTGGTCAGGGAGCGTCTGTAAATGAAGGAGTAATGCTGACTGGTCAGGGAGTGTCTGTAAATGAGGAGAAATGGTTTGTGGTCAGGGAGTGTA
Source organism: Squalus acanthias (assembly GCA_030390025.1). NCBI lineage: Eukaryota > Metazoa > Chordata > Chondrichthyes > Squaliformes > Squalidae > Squalus > Squalus acanthias. The sequence goes on from JASTWF010000682.1 coordinate 95,508, forward strand.
TGTAAATGGAGGAGAAATGGGGAATGGTCAGGGAGTGTCTGTAAATGGAGGAGAAATGGGGAATGGTCAGGGAGTGTCTGTAAATGGAGGAGATATGGTGACTGGTCAGGGAGTGTCTATAAATGGAAGTGAAATGGTGACTGGTCAGGGAGCATCTGTAAATGGAGAAATGGAGACTGATCAAGGAGTGTCTGTAAATGAAGGAGTAATGGTGACTGGTCAGGGAGCATCTGTAAATGGAGAGATGGGGAATGGCCAGGGAGTGTCTGTAAATATAGAAATGGAGACTGATCAGGGAGTGTCTGTAAATGAAGGAGTAATGGTGACTGGTAAGAACATAAGACGTAGGAGCAGGAGTAGGTCATTTGGCCCCTCGAGCCTGCTCCGCCATTCAATAAGATCATGGCTGATCTGATCTTGGCCTCAACTCCACTTCCCTGCCCGCTCCCCTTAACCCTTGACTCCCTTATCATTCAAAAATCTGTCTATCTCCACCTTAAATATATTCAATGACCCAGCCTCCACAGCTCTCTGGGGAAGAGAATTCCAAAGATTCACGACTCTCTGAGAGAATAAATTCCTCCTCATTTCCGATTTAAAAGGGTTTCCCCTTATTCTGAAATTATGTCCCCTAGTTCTAGATTCCCCCACGAGGGGAAACATCCTCTCTGCATCTACCCTGTCAACCCCCTTCAGAATCTTATATGTTTCAATAAGATCACCTCATTCTTCCAAACTCCAGTGAGTACAGGCCCAACCTGCTCAACCTTTCTTCATAAGATAACCCCTTCATCTCTGGAATCAACCTCGTGAACCTTCTCTGAACTGCCTCCAATGCAAGTATGTCCTTCCTTAAATAAGGAGACCAAAACTGTACGCAGTACTCCAGGTGTAGTCTCACCAACGCCCTGTACAGTTGTAACAGGACTTCACTACTTTTATACTCCATTCTCTTTGCAATAAAGGCCAACATTCCATTTCCCTTCCTAATTACTTGCTGTATCTGCATGCTAACTTTTTGTGTTTCATGTACAAGGACCCCCAGATCCCTCTGTACCTCCTCATTTTGTAATCTCTCCCCATTTAAATAATAATTTGCTTTTTTATTTTTCCTACCAAAGTGGATAACCTCGCATTTTCCCACATTAAACTCCATCTGCCAGATTTTTGCCCACTCACTGAGCCTGTCTCTATCCCTTTGGAGATTCTTTGACTCCTCCACACAACTTGCTTTCCCACCTATCTTTGTATCATCAGCAAATTTGGCTGCATTACACTCAGTCCCTTCATCCAAGTCATTAATATAGATTGTAAATAGTTGAGGCCCCAGCACTGATCCCTGCAGCACCCCACTAGTTACAGTTTGCCAACCTGAAAATGACCCATATATCCTGACTCTCTGTTTTCTGTTAGTTAGCCAATCCTCTATCCATGCTAATATATTACCCCCAACCCCGTGAGCTCTTATCTTGTGTAGTAACTTTTTATGTGGCACCTTATTGAATGCCTTCTGGAAATCCAAATACACAACATTTACTGGTTCCCCTTTATCCAGCCTGCTTGTTACATCCTCAAAGAACTCTAGTAGATTTGTCAAACATGATTTCCCTTTCATAAAACCATGCTGACTCTGCTTGACAATATTATGATTTTCTAAATGTCCTATCACTTCCTTAATGATGGACTCCAGCATTTTCCCAATGACAGATGTTAGGCTAACTGGTCGATAGTTGCCTGCTTTCTGTCTCCCTCCTTTCTTAAATAGGGGTGTTACATTTGCGGTTTTCCAGTCCGCTGGGACCTCTCCAGAATCCAGGGAATTTTGGTAGATTACAACCAATGCATCCACTATCTCTGCAGCCACCTCTTTTAAGACTCTGGGATGCAGACCATCAGGTCCAGGGGACTTGTCTACCTTTAGTCCCGTTAGTTTGCCTAGTACTTTCTCTCTATTGATAGTGATTGCTTTAAGTTCCTCCCACCCACCCCAATAGCCACTTGATTATCCATTATTGGGATGCTTTTAGTGTCTTCTACCATGAAGACTGATACAAACTATTTGTTCAAAGTCTCTGCCAATTCCCTGTTTCCCATTATTACTTCCCCAGACTCATCCTCTGGGGGATCAACATTTACTTTAGCTACTCTCTTCCTTTTTATATACCTGTAGAAGCTCTTACTGTCTGTTTTTTATATTTCTTGCTAGCTTCCTCTCATAAGCTATCTTCTCTCTATTATTATTTTAATCGTCCTTTGCTGGTTTTTAAAATTTCCCAATCCTCTGGCCTTTCACTATTCTTCGCAACATTGTATGCTTTTATTTTCAATTTGATACCATCCTTTACTTCCTTAGTTAGCCATGGATGGTTCATCCTTCTCTTGGAGTCTTTCTTTTTCACTGGAATATATCTTTGCTGAGAGTTATGAAATATCTCCTTAAATGTTTGCCACTGCTTTTCTACAGTCTTACCCTGTAATATATTTTCCCAGTCCACTTTAACCAAGTCTGCCTTCATACCTTTGTAATTACCTTTGTTTAAGTTCAGGACACTAGTTTGAGACCTAGCTTTCTCACCCTCAAACTGAATTTGAAATTCTACCATGCTATGATCACTCTTCCCAAGAGGATCCTTCACTTCGAGATCATTAATTAATCCAGCCTCGTTACACATTACCAGATCTAAAATAGTCTTCTCCCTGGTTGGTTCCACAACATATTGTTCCAAGAAACCATCCCGTATACACTCTAAGAACTCTTCCTCAAGTCTACCTTTGCCAATATGCTTTGTCCAATCATTATGAAGATTAAAATCTCCCATGATTATAGCCATACCTTTCTTACAAGCCTCTATTATTTCTTGATTTATTCTCTGTCCTACAGTGTGGCTACTGTTTGGGGGCCTGTTGACCACTCCCACCAGTGACTTTTTACCCTTATTATTTCTTATCTCCACCCAAACTGATTCTACGTCTTGATCTTCTAGGCCAATATCATTTCTCATTACTGCACTGATCTCATCCCTTATTAACAGAGCTACACCACCTCCTTTTCCTTTCTGCCTATCCATACGAAATGGCAAATACCCCTGAATATTCAGTTCCAATCATTGGTCACCTTGCAACCACGTCTCTGTAATGGCTATCAGATCATACCCATTTATTTCTATTTGTGCTGTCATGTCATCTATCTTGTTACGAATGCTGCGTGCGTTCAACTTTTAATTTTCTCTTTTTACCATTTTTCCATATTCTGACACCTCTATCTGTAAATTGAGGAGAAATGCTGACTGGTCAGGGAGCGTCTGTAAATGAAGAAAAATGGTGAGTGGTCAGGGAGCATGTGTAAATGATGGAGAAATGCTGACTGGTCAGGGAGCATCTATAAATGGAGGGGAAATGGTGACTGGTCAGGGAGCGTCTGAAAATGGAGAAAAATGGTGACTGGTCAGGGAGCGTCTATAAATGAAGGAGAATGGGGAATGGTCAGGAACCGTCCGTAAATGGAAACTTGCCGAGGACCGTCTGTAAATGAAGGAGAAATGGTGACTGGTCAGGGAGCATCTGTAAATGAAGAAGAAATGGGGAATGGTCAGGGAGCGTCTGTAAATGAAAGAGAAATGGTGAGCGGTCAGGGAGCGTCTGTAAATGAAGCAGAAATAGTGATGGGTCAGGGAGCGTCTGTAAATGAAGGAGAAATGGTGACGGGTCAGGGAGCGTCTGTAAATGAAGGAGAAATGGTGAGTGGTCAGGGAGCGTCTGTAAATGAAGGAGAAATGGTGAGTGGTCAGGGAGCGTCTGTAAATGAAGGAGAAATGGTGATGGGTCAGGGAGCGTCTGTAAATGAAGGAGAAGTGGTGATGGGTCCGGGAGAGAGACCGTTCACTTGCTCCATGTGTGGGAAGGGATTCACTCAGTGATCCCACTTGGTGAGACACCAGCGTATTCACACTGATCAGAGCCTGTTCACGTGTTCTCACTGTGTGAAGAGATTCACAAACTCATCCCACCTGCAGACACACCAGCGAGTTCACACTGGGGAGAGGCCGTTCACCTGCTCCATGTGTGGGAAGGGATTTAACCAGTCCTCTCACCTGCTGACACACCAGCGAGTTAACACTGGGGAGAGGCCGTTCACCTGCTCCGTGTGTGGGAAGGGATTTCAACAGCCCTCGCCCCTGCTGAAACACCAGCGAGTTCACAAGTGACTGCAGGGGTTGGATTCTGCTGTTATTGCTGCTGTTAATCACATCCAGGACTGAATCGTGTTCATTCTGACAGTTGGGGTTTGTTTCTGCTGATGTTAATAACCCTTCTAACTGGGCTGGAGTTTAATATTCTGGATATCTGTCAAATAAATCAAAGGGTGAAAGGTCAGAGTCACTCTTGTCCCTGAAAGGGGGGTAAAAATGCTGCTGATTGTGTTTCCCTCCAGTGGAGTTTATTGTTACTTTTGCCAAATAATCTTTAAAGGGATTTCCCAAATACTGACAACTGTCTCAAATGGAGCTAAAATCTGTGCAGGTTTTGGGGCAATAATGTTCAGAGATGAACATGTTTTAACATAAAATGGTTAAAATACATTGAATTAAATGTCTGATATAATGGGAATTATGGGAGAGAGAAGTTTAGTCTGAGTTAGAAACTCAAACAAGCGTTTCACTGCAGACAGGTCGCCATGCCAACACTGATAAGACATTCCATTCACTGAATCCACTGGGTGGAAACTCTAATCAGATCAGGGGAAAGAACAGGATTTGTCTGTTAAAAACGACAATATAAGCTGAAACCACAGTGAGTAAAATAATACATTAGATTATAATGTGTGATGTTCATACCTATAACTGTGAAACTGTAAAATGACATCATTAACAGTAATTTAGGGATAAAGAGAAAATTACTGAAGAAAAGTAATTGCCTTGAACCAGGGAAAGTGTCCTTGTAAACCACAGATTAGAGAAGTTCCAGCTGTCTTTCCCTCGCTTCCTGCCAAAACCCAGCAGAGAAGATAAAGAAGAGTCAGGTGCCAGAGATGGATCACTAAAGGGTATAAAAGTGAGGGGATCCTGATGTAAGGGGGCAGTCGGGACTGGAGACACCGGAGATCAAGCTCAGGGCGCCCGAGGTTCCATCCAGCGGGCTGACCTCGTGTAAGTTACTGTGGACATGCGGGACTTGCAAGTTTACTCTGATTGATGGATCAATGTAAGGTACGGTAGAGGACAGAGAATCTGCTTATCTTATATTTCTAATAAGGTCTTAAAGATGCTGACACGAGACTCTCGAACCTGCTAATTAATAAGACAAGGCATCAGCTTGCATCTTAAACCTCTTTACTGTTCTGCTCCTCTACTACTTTTAAACTTTTACCATTTAATGTAGATTTCCAACTTTTTTCTTCCTCCCAAAATGCATCACCTCATAATTCTCTGCATTAAATTTCAGCTGACATCTACCTGCCCCATTTACTAACCTGTGTATTCACACTGAAGTTACTTACAGTCCTCTTCACAGTTGGCCAGGGTCCCTATTTTGGTCTCATCTGGAGATTTTGATCTTGTGCCCCACATACCCAAGCCCAGATCATTTCTCGATATTGAGAACAGCAGTGGTGCCAACACTGACCCTGGGGGACACCACTGTGTACATCCCTCCAGTCTGAAGCACATCCATTAACCACTACTCTCTGTTTTCTGCCCTTTATCCAACTTCCTATCCACGCTGCCCCACTCCCTTTAATACCGTCAGCCTTCATTTGATCAACAAGCCTCCTGTCCGGCACCTTATCAAACACCTTTTGACAATCCATCTACACAACATCCACTGCATTTCCTTTCTCACTACACTGTGTTATTTCCTGAAATAATCCCTGCTGTCTGTCCTGAGTGAATCCATTTCACTGCCAAATGTTGCAATGTTTGCTCCACCCCACAGGGTTCCTAGTCAGTGGTGCAGAGTGTTCTAAAGTGGCGTTGGTGTGGCGGGGGGGTTGGCGGGGCGGAGGGTGAGGAGGGTTAGAACAGAATATTTTGAAAGAAATGTCACTCCAACATTGCAAAATTCTGAAGTCTCAATATTAACCAAGCAAGTCAAATGGATCGTCAAAAATAGTGAGACATTTTAGAAAGGCTCAAGTCACTGAAACAGACAGGTTTACAATCACTGCACAGTACAGAAGGGAGCGACTGTTCATGGGAGCTCTGTTGGTGAAGTCCGCCGACACTCCAAGATAAACGGGTCTGTCCCTTTAAATGTAAATAGGCAGAGAAAGGGGAGTCCCTGTCCCTTTAAATATCTGGCCCATTCCCCCAGGCAGTGGGAGGAGGAATAGCGCGCGGTCCCTTTATATCCTGACTCTGTTGGCCACCCGCGGGGACCCGCTCTGTGTGTAGGTGGGTGCCTCAGGAAACTGCTTTATGTGCAGACTACTTACACTGAGACACCAAATCCAGGGATTACTTACACTGAGACACCAAATCCAGGGACTACTTACACCGAGACACCAAATCCAGGGACCACTTACACTGAGACACCAAATCTAGGGACCACTTACACTGAGACACCAAATCCAGGGGCCACTTACACGAAGACACCAAATCCAGGGACCACTTACACTGTGACACCAAATGAAAAAGGCTGCGTCGAGTGAAACTGGTGTTGTCAATAGTTGTTTCTGTCCCTAACCCCTAACCCAAACCCATTAATAGGAGCTCTGTTAGTCGAGTCCTCCGAAATGCCAAGTTAAATTGGTCTGTCTCCCTTTAACTGTAAATAAGCAGAGAAAGGGGAGTCCCTGTCCCTTTAAATATCTGCCCCATTCCCCCAGGCAGTGGAAGGAGGAACAGCGCGCAGTTTCTTTATATCCTGGACTATATCGTAAAATCTTGTAATCCTATGTAATGTAAGTTACTGAAATAAACAGCTTTCCAATCACTGCACAGTAAAGAAGGGAGCGACTGTTAATGGGAGCTCTGTTAGTGAAGTCCGCCGACACTCCAAGATAAACGGGTCTGTCCCTTTAACTATAAATAGACAGAGAAAGGGGAGTCCCTGTCCCTTTAAATATCTGCCTCATTTCCCCCAGGCAGTGGGGGGAGGAACAGCGCGCGGTCTCTTTTTATATCCTGACCCAGTGGGCCCTGCCGGATGGGTTGCAACATGTAGGAACCTGCTCTGTGTCGGGATCACTTACATTGAGACACCAAATCCAGGGACCACTTACACTAGGACACCAAATCAAGGGACCACTTAAACTGAGTCTATAAATGGGAATCAGAGAGCCTCGGTATGGGGAATGGTCATGGTGGTGAAACCAGCTCTGGTGAGGGCAGGTAATGGATGAAGATATGACGTTGGAATCAGATGATTACTGGTGGGGCCTGGTGACAGGTTATTGTCAGAACCCCTTTCAGGCAGGCCGATGATTAGATGTAATCAGCACAACACCTGGATCCGCCTTTTCCTGTCCAAAGTCTAATGACCCTGATGTCTTTTTCTGTGGCAAATGTAGAGATGTGAAAGAAGAGAGGAAATCAGGCTTGGGGTAGAAAGAAGGTTCCTTGAATGAACAATTCATGAGGCTGTTTTCTGACTCATCTGCATGAGGTTAAAACACCATGAGCGACACTGGTGTAGTCAATAGTGGTTTCATCCCTAATCACTGTCTCATAGCCTAACCCGAATCCCAGCCCCTAACGCCAACCCCTAAACCCGAACCAAGGATTATTGACAGGGTTCAATGGAGGAGCTAAAGACGTGATTAAGGAAGTATTAGAAACAATTATCTCGATTAAAGAAATAGTGCAAGGTATGTTGATAACAAGAAATTAAATCAAAGAGCGCATCAAAATCAGCAATGACAATGACAAAGATCAGAACAATTCAAAGGTGATCACATGCAATATAGGTGGAGGTGTTTTTACCAAATCGGATCCAAAAATGATTGAATCATACAGCAAATAACAGATTTCAAATCTTATGCAAGATAGTTCTATAAAAGGGTGGTTCAAAGGAACTTCAGATGAGTGTAAAGTGAGACACTCTAGTTCAGTCAATTACACCCACAAGCCATGGACTCAAACAGAACCAGCCTGGGGTTTGATGCGGTAGAAGGAAAACTAGGTGAGAAGTGATATAAGTTAGAGTAAGAAAAGGGCCCAAAAAATGGAACATTCGGTAACAGAACATCAATTAGTCTCCTCTTATCATGGAGAAATCAAATATTCGTCCCACTGTGTTTGTACAAAGCTGATTTATTCAATATATAGAATATTAATCTCCAGGTATAGGGGCTATTAAGATCAGCAGAAACAGACTCCAACTGCCAGAATGAACATGGTTCAGTGCTCAATGCATTCCCAGTAAATCCGTTTCTATTCACTAATGTGGCCTTTCAATGGCGGGGCTTTTACCCAGCATTCCCCGCGGGGGAGACTGTGCCGCACCCGGACGACAGGAGCCCAGTGCGCAGGCGCGGGACCGCCAGGGATTGGAGCATGCGCGGTGCGTGTCATCTCAGAGCACGGTGGTTGTGGATTAGCTCGTGCCAAATCCGTGAAAAGCGACTGGACGGAGCGGAGTAATGTACTGGCGGGTGGACGGGGAGACTTCATAAACAATTGGTGCAGGCCGCAAGCCCCGAATAATAACCTGAAGGTCCCGTGTTTGCAGCTTCGGGGCTTCTCCCGGTCACAGGTCCAGGATAACGGCCGCCATCTTGATTCAGTGAGTAGCAAAGCGCATGCGCAGACATCTTGGGCAGGAACTAAGAGTGGGCGGGGCTTCAGTGTCTGTTCCCAACCGGGTCCGAGTGCCCGGGAGAGTAAATCATTGGCTCAGTTATTTGATTCAGACTCTCTACACTTCAGATTTCTCACCATCTCTCCTGAAGGCGCTGGTAAAAGCAGAGCATGCGGTTAACATCCCACACAATTGTAACAGAACAGCCCCAGAGCTGGGCCCCCCTGTACAGTCCCAGGATAGGAATCCCCATTTATAGTCCCAGGGTTGGAATCCCCATGTACAGTCCTAGGGTTAGAATCCCCATGTACAGTTCCAGGATAGGAATCCCCATGTACAGTCCCAGGGTTAGAATCTCCAGGTGCAGTCCCAGGGTTAGAATCCCCATGTACAGTCCCAGGGTTAGAATCCCCATGTACAGTCCCAGGGTTAGAATCCCCATGTACAGTCCCAGGGTTGGAATCCCCATGTACAGTCCCAGGGTTGGAATCCCCATGTACAGTCCCAGGGTTAGAATCCCCATGTATAGTCCCAGGGTTAGAATCCCCATGGACAGTCCCAGGGTTAGAATCCCCATGCACAGTCCCAGGGTTAGAATCCCCATGTACAGTCCCAGGGTTAGAATCCCCATGTACAGTCCCAGGGTTAGAATCCCCATGTGCAATCCCAGGGTTGGAATCCCCATTTATAGTCCCAGGGTTAGAATCCCCATGTAAAGTCCCAGGGTTAGAATCCCCATGTACAGTCCCAGGGTTAGAATCCCCATGTGCAATCCCAGGGTTGGAATCCCCATTTATAGTCCCAGGGTTAGAATCCCCATGTAAAGTCCCAGGGTTGGAATCCCCATGTACAGTCCCAGGGTTAGAATCCCCATGTACAGTCCCAGGATGGAACCCTCAGCAACACCGAGTGCGGTTCTCAGGCCCCGAGTCAGAGCCGCTGGGCTCGGAGCAACGCCGAGTAGGAATGGCGATATATGTCCAAATCAGGATAGTGTGTGACCTGGAGGGGAACTGGGAGGTGATGGTGTTCCCATGCACCTGCTGCCCTTGTCCTTCTAGGTGGTGGCGGTCGCGTGTTTGGGAGGTGCTGTCAAAGTTCTAGTCGAGTTGCAGATGTATAAAGTCACTCCTTCACTCCTCCCCCTCCCACCTCACTCTCTCTCCTTCACCCCTCCCCCTCCCACCTCGCTCTCTCTCCTCCCATAGAGGCCAGAGTCTTGAGTAGGCCCAGACCGGGTGGCGGGTTCCCTTCCCTGAAGGACATTAGTGAACCAGTTGGGTTTTTACGACTATCCGGCAGCTTTCATGGTCACTTTTTTCTAGTGCCGGCCCCACAAATTCCCAGATTCATTTAGCTCAATTTCACAACCTGCCTTTGTGTTTTTGTGGGTTCTCTCTCACCCTCCCTTTTTCCTGTTTTAAATTCATTTTGCAGGGTGTTAGAAGGGGAGGATTTGCAGACAGGAAACTCAAACCAAACATCACTTCAAAATCTGACAGAGTCACTCAATTCATCAGGACCTTTGAACATGGAAGCAGAAAGCACCGTTCAGAGCGGGGAGAAACCGTACACGTGTTCTGTGTGTGGACGAGGCTTCAGCCGATTCTCTGGCCTGTCGGGACACAAGCGCAGTCACACCGGGGAGAAACCGTGTAAATGTGGGGACTGTGGGAAGTGATTCGACTACCCGTGTCTGCTGGAAATTCATCGACGAGTTCACACCGGGGAGAGTCCTTTTAAATGCCCGGACTGCGGGAAATGCTATAAAAGTTCCGGGGGACTGATGCGCCATCAACATGTTCACACTGACGAGAGACCATTCAGATGCTCTCACTGCGGGACTGGGTTCAGGCAATCATCTGTCCTCACTGTACACCAGCGCATTCACAATGAGGAGAGGCCGTTCACCTGCTCTGAGTGTGGAAAGGGATTCACTCAGTAATCCAGCCTGCTGATACACCAGCGAGTTCACACTGAGGAGAGGCCGTTCACCTGCTCTGAGTGTGGGAAGGGATTCACTCAGTCATCCAGCCTGCTGACACATCAGCGAGTTCACACTGGGGAGAGACCGTTCACCTGCTCTGAGTGTGGGAAGGGATTCACTCAGTCATCCAGCCTGCTGAAACACCAGCGAGTTCACACTGGGGAGAGGCCGTTCACCTGCTCTGAGTGTGGGAAGGGATTCACTCAGTTATCCAGCCTGCTGAGACACCAGCGAGTTCACAAATGACTGCAGGGGTTGGATTCTGCTGTTAATTACATCCCGGACTGAATCGTGTTCACACTGACAGTTGGGGTTTATTTCTGCTGATGTTAATAACCCCTGTAACTGGGCTGGAGTTTAATATTCTGGATATATGTCAAATAAATCAGCTTTGCTTTAAACACATTGTTGTGGATTTTTGTCGTTCCCACCTGAGTGTTTAGCATCACCTGGCTGGAGCTCAGAAAGGACAATCTGGGGGGAGGATCGTACGGCGGGAACAGAACTATAGCCTGGACACAGTCCTTGAGGGCCACACTGAGAGGGGCAAACGGCACTTTGGTCTTTCTCGTCTCTCTTCACTGACAGCAATGTCCCCGTGCAGGTTAATCTTGAGGCCTGGAAGGAATGTGTCCCAGCCGCTCTCTCCCATGGGTCAGAGCTCCTGGGCACGGAACAGAAGGCTCCTTTACAACTGTGTTTAGAGTCAGGAAGAACAACGGTGAATGCTGGAAACGTGCTGTCAAATCAGAGATTGGTGTCAAACTGCGATCTGTTCCTGACTGAAAGTGAAACGGCAGGGTTAAGTTTCGAGTCTAAAAATGACTGGTAATTATTCCACGAAGATTTAATATGTGTGTGAGACAGTCCTGAGTCCACCATTTTAAGGCAGGTGTTAGCTCATTTAAAATAAATCCGTTTAAAATAAATTGGTTAAAGTCTGCATTAAAATAGCAGAGGGAGGAGTTCACAGGAGCCTGTTAACTGCTGGTACAATTATACAACAGACATTTGATCTCCAGATAAAGAAGGACCTGCAGCGTGTTTCCAGGAATTCCCTGTTTTATTGATGTGTGCGTGTTAGACACCAGGATAACTCAAAATACACGACCCGGAACATCCACGGGGTGCGATCCCGACAGTTACTCTGGGATCACTCCCGCTGCGGAACTCCAGCACTGACCTTGCTGAAGGTTGTAGGCTCAGGGAGTGGGGCCTCCAGGAGTGGACTGTGAGAAAGCTGGGTTTCAGCATCCTGACACATATATAGAAACATAGAATCTAGGAGCAGGAGTAGGCCATTCGGCCCATCGAGCCTGCTCCACCATTCAATACGATCATGGCTGATCATCCAAATCCAGTACCCTATCCCTACTTTAATCCCCACAGTACACATATCCCACCCTACCCCCGGAACCCCACGTATTTAATTCCCCCTAACATATCCCATCCTATCCCCATAACCCCACATATTTAATCCCCCCTAACACTAAGGGTCAATTTATCATAGCCAAATCAACCTAACCCGCACATTTTTGGACTGTGGGAGGAAACCGGAGCACCCGGAGGAAACCCACGCAGACACGGGGAGAATGTGCAAACTCCACACAGACAGTCACCCGAGATAACAACAGAAAACGCTGGAAAAACTCAGCAGGCCAGGCAGCATCCGTGGAGAGAGAAAGAGAGTTGACGTTTCAGGTCGATGACCTTTCATCAGAACTGGGAAGAGCTGGAAATCAAATAGATTTAAGGCCAGGGTAAAGCTGGGAAAAGGGGGAGGGGATAAAGGAACAAAGGAGGAGATGAAGAGACATTAAGAGACATTGAGAGATATGCAAGGCTAGAGGTGGTGTTAATGTGACAGATTAAGGCTGAATGAAGTGTGAAATCTACTGGCAGAATGAAGGACAGCTGCCAGCTTCTAGGAGGAAAAAAAAGGTGGGGGGGACAAATAAAAGGGTGGATAAAATAAAATATAAATGTGATTGGAGCTGAGGTTATGATCTAAAATTGTTGAACTCGATATTGAGTCCAGAGGGCTGTAGCGTGCCTAAACGAAAGATGAGGTGCTGTTCCTCGAGCTTACGCTGAGCTTCCGTGGAACAGTGTATTAGGCCGAGGACGGTGAGGTCAGAGTGGGAGTGAAGCGGTGAATTAAAGTGACAGGCCACCGGGAGCTCGGGGTCCCCCTTACGGACTGAACGGAGGTGTTCCGCAAAGCGGTCACCCAATCTGCGTTTGGTCTCCCCAATGTAGAGGAGTCCACATCGTGAGCAGCGAATACAGTATACTAAATTGCAGGAAGTACAAGTAAATCGCTGTTTCACCTGGAAGGGGTGTTTGGGGCCCTGGACAGTGGGAAGAGGGGAGGTATAAGGGCATGTGTTGCATCTCCTGCGCGTGCACGGGAAGGTGCCGGGCGAAGGGGAAGGGGTGCTGGGGGTGGTGGAGGAGTGGACTAGGGTGTCGCGGAGGGAGCGGTCCCTGCGGAATGCTGAAAGGGGAGGTGAGGGGAAGATGTGTTTGGTGGTGGGATCACGCTGGAGGTGGCGGAAATGGCGGAGGATGATCCGTTGAATGTGGAGGCTGGTGGGGTGAAAGGTGAGGACAAGGGGAACCCTATCGTGGTTCCGGGAGGGAGGGGCAGGGGTGAGGGCAGATGTGCGGGAGATAGAACGGACACGGTCGAGGGCCGTGTCGACCACGGTAGAGGGGAATCCTCGGTTGAGGAAAAAGGAAGACATGTCGGAAGCACTGGTATGGAAGGTGGCATCATCAGAGCAGATGCGGCGGAGACGGAGAAACTGGGAGAATGGAATAGAGTCCTTACAGGAGGCGGGGTGGGAGGAAGTGTAGTCCAGGTAGCTGTGGGAGTCGGTGGGCTTGTAGTGAATGTTAGTCAATAACCTATCCCCAGAGATAGAGATGGAGAAGTCGAGGAAGGGAAGAGAAGAGTCGGAGATGGACCATGTGAAGGTGAGGGAAGGGTGGAAATTGGAAGCATAGTGAATGAAATGTTCTAGTTCAGGGCGAGAGCAGGAGACGGCACCGATACAGTCATCAATGTACCGGAAAAAGAGGTGAGGGAGGGGACCCGAGTAGGACTGGAACAAAGAGTGTTCCACATATCCCACGAAAAGGCAGGCATAGCTAGGACCCATGCGGGTACCCATAGCAACACCTTTAATTTGGAGGAAATGGGTAGAGTCAAAGGAGAAGTTGTTCAATGTGAGAACAAGTTCAGCCAGGCGGAGGAGGGTGGTGGTGGATGGGGACTGGTTGGGCCTCTGTTCAAGGAAGAAGCGGAGCGCCCTCAGGCCATCCTGGTGGGGAATGGAGGTGTAGAGGGATTGTACGTCCATAGTGAAGAGGAGACGGTTGGGGCCGGGAAACTGGAAACTGTTAAAATGGCGGAGGGCTTCGGAAGAATCGCGGATGTAGGTGGGAAGAGACTGGACAAGGGGAGAAAAAATAGAGTCGAGATAGGAAGAGATAAGTTCCGTGGGGCAAGAACAGGCTGAAACGATGGGTCTACCGGGGCAGTCCTGTTTGTGGATCTTGGGAAGGAGGTAGAAGCGGGCTGTGCGGGGTTGGGGAACTATGAGGTTGGCGGCCGTGGGGGGAAGATCTCCAGAGGAGATGAGGTCAGTGACAGTCTTGGACACGGTGGCTTGATGTTCGGTAGTGGGGTCATGGTCCAGGTGGAGGTAGGAGGAGGTGTCAGAGAGTTGGCGTTCAACTTCCGCTAGGTAGAGGTCGGTTCGCCAAACAACAACAGCGCCACCCTTGTCAGCAGGTTTAATGACAATGTCAGGGTTGGATCGGAGAGAATGGAGTGCTGCAAGTTCAGAGGGAGGTAGGTTGGAGTGAGTGAGGGGAGCAGAGAAATTGAGCTGGCCGATGTCACGGCGGCAGTTAGCAATGAAAAGATCAAGAGAGGGTAAGAGGCCAGAGGGAGGGGTCCAGGTGGAACGAGAATTCTGAAAGCGGGAGAAAGGGTCAGCCGTGCGGGGGGAAGACTCCTGGCCAGAGAAGTGGGCACGGAGACGGAGGCGGCGGAAAAAGAGCTCAGCATCGTGCCGAGCTCGAAATTCATTGAGGTGGGGGCGTAAGGGGATGAAGCTCAGGCCAGTCACCCGAGGTCAGATTCGAACCCAGGTCCCTGGCGCTGTGAGGCACCAGTGCTAACCACTATGCCACCGTGTTGCCCATATATGGTGAGGAACCAGAGCAATCCTTACTAAGGAGCTGTCTGGGGTTTAACTTGTCAGTGTAGGTCTAGGGGTGAATGATGCCTGACTCCCCGAACTGTCTCACGTTGAACCCAGTTCAGATCAAGATGGATTCAGTTTACAGGAGAATAGGGAGAAAAATCACCCACAATGGAGGGAGACGAAAGCAGCCATTAGAGAAGCTCAGAGATCTTTGGAAAAGCTGATGGTGCCCAATTGTGGGAATAACAGCAAAAGCTTTTCCAGCTACGTCAGGAGTCAGTAGACCGTTAAAGATGGTTTCACATCAGTCTACACTCCTGTGGGTGATGCTCAGATTCCAGCTGTGGGATGTGCTGTCCACAATAACATCATAAATATTAAAATAGAAAGAGATTGTCATACAATCATCGAATAGTACCACACAGAAGGAGGCTATTCAGCCCATCGACTCTGTGCCGGCTCTTTCGAAGAGCAATCCAGTTAGTCCCACTCATTCCCCAAACCCCTGCAATGTTTTCTCCTTCAAGTATTTCTCCAATTCCCTTTTGAAGGCTACTATTGAATCTGTATCCACCAGCCTATCAGGCAGTGCATTCCAGATCCTAACCACTCATTGTGTAAAAAGGTTTTTCCTCGTGTCACCTCTGGTTCTTTTGCCAATCACCTTCAATCAGTGCCCTCTGGTTATCGACCCTTCAGTCACTGGAAACAGTTTCTCTTTATTTACTCTATCTAAACCCTTCGTGATTTCAAACACCTCGCTCAAATCTCCTCTTGGGATTCTCTGCTCGAAGGAGAACAACCGCAGGGGAGACAAACTCTTTTTCCAAGGTGCGCCTGACCCGATATCCTGGCACTAGACCCTGTCTCTGTTTATATTACACTAGACCCTGTCTCTGTTAATATTAGACTAGACCCTGTCTCATTTATTACTGCACTCGACCCTGTTTCTGTTTATATTGTACGAGACCCTGCCTCTGTTTATATTACACTAGACCCTGTCTCTGTTTACATTACACAAGATCCTGTCTCGGTTTGTATTACACTAGACCCTGTCTCTGTTTATATTACACTCGACCCTGTCTCTGTTTATATTGCACTAGTCCCTGTCTCTGTTTATATTACAGTGGGCCCTGTCTCTGTTTATATAACACTAGAGCCGGTCTTTGTTTATATTACAATATACCCTGTGTCTGTTTATATTACACTAGTCCCTGTCTCTGTTTATATTACAATAGACCCTGTCTCTGTTTATATTACACTAGACCCTCTCTCTGTTTATATTACACTAGACCCTGTCTCTGTTTATATTACACTAGACCCTGTCTCTGTTTATATTACACTAGACCCTGTCTCTGTTTATATTACACTAGACCCTGTCTCTGTTTATATTGAACTAGACCCTGTCTCTGTTCATATTACACTCGACCCTGTCTCAGTTTATATAACACTAGACCCTGTCTCTGTTTATATTGTACGAGGCCCTGCTTCTGTTTATATTAAAATAGACCCTGTCTCTGTTTATATTGCACTAGTCCCTGTCTCTGTTTATATTACAGTGGGCCCTGTCTCTGTTTATATTACACTAGAGCCGGTCTTTGTTTATATTACAATAGACCCTGTCTCTGTTTATATTACACTAGACCCTGTCTCTGTTTATATTACACTAGACCCTGTCTCTGTTTATATTACACTAGACCCTGTCTCTGTTTATATTACACTAGACCCTGTCTCTGTTTATATTACACTAGACCCTGTCGCTGTTTATATTACACTAGACCCTGTCTCTGTTTATATTACACTAGACCCTGTCTCTGTTTATATTACACTCGACCCTGTCTCAGTTTATATTACACTAGGCCTTGTCTCTGTTTATATTACACTAGGCCCTGTCTCTCTTTCTATTACACAATGCCCTGTCTCTGTTTATATTATACTGGCCCATTGGTGGTTGTGTCTTCAGATGCCAAGGCCCTAAACTCTGGAATTCCCTCACCTCTCCGTCTCTGTCCCGCTCTCCTCCATTCAGACGCTCCTCAGAACTGATCTCTTTGACCGAGCTTTTTAATCACCTCTCCTAATATCTCCTCACGTGGCTTTGTGTCAAATCTTGTTTTATTTACGCTCCTGTGAAGCGCCTTGGGAGGCTTTACTCGGTTAAAAGCGGTTCGTAAATGAAAGTTGTTGTTGTTTAATCGATTTAAGTTTATCAATTGTTAAACCTGTGCTACACCAACCCCTCCGCGGCTGGTATGAAGCACCCATCATTTCGGCTGAAACGAGGTTTAGTCTGTATCTGAAAGCCGCTGTTTATCTGTTCGTAGGTGTCGAAATGTTGGTTTAGTGGGAGACTGAATAATAACAATCGTGAATTACATGGGTGGCGTAATTTTAAACTCGGGAGGGCTGGGATCAGAAACCCAGACTGTGAGATTAGCGACAAGCTGACAAGGATCCCTATCACTGAACAGCACGGAAATTACAGCACGGGTAACAGGTCCGTCGGGCCTTCTTGTCGGTGCTAGCCCTCCACAACAGCAATATTCCTAATCCCGCTTTCACGCCCTGTGTCCATATCCCTTTACCCCCCTTTCTTCAACCACATATCCAACCAATTCTTTTATGTTGGCACAGTCTCTGCTCCAGTCAATAAGGAAGGAATGTAGTGATACCGGACCTTTATTAACCTCAGACATTCCAAAACGCTTCACCTCCAATGAAGTACTTTTGAAGTGTAGGCACTCTCGCCCCTTGAGTCAGACGGTTGTGAGTTCGAGCCCCGCACTCCAGAGACTCGATCCCCATAATCCGGGGACGACATGCTCGGAGCCAATACATGATTCGATTGGGAGTCATGAAAGTCTGGGGAATCATTGCTAGATCTAGAAACGACAATCAATTCGGAGTGATAACAGTGATGGGAATAATTGATATTTCGAGAAACATCAATCGATTGCAAGTTGTCCATTTATTCATGCAGTTGATTATTGGGGAACTATCAATAGATTGAAAACATCAAATGTTTGAGAAACATCTATTGTTTGGAAAACACAATGAAGGAGGAAAGTATTGAGCAATATAATTTGTTTAGTAACATGACAGCTTGGAAAATACAGTGTTCCGTAATTCTCTGTCCGTCCATCTGTCGCTATTGCTGTTGCTTGGCGCAGAGACAGTTTGTTACTCCGGATAGTGGGATACTGAGCGGGAATGGGAACTGTGCACAATCCACATTAATAATCCGTAGATGATGGGACAGAGCCTGTTATACAACTGGAAGGGGGTCAAACGGCATCAATCCACTCAGAGTCAATCTCCGAAAAATAATTCACCAATATCACTTCAATATTAATAACTATTTGTGAAGCGCTTTGGGACATTAAGAAAGGCTTTGAAGATGTACATTTAGCCCAGAAAATGGCGTGCAAAAGTAATTGCCTAATATTTATATCCCTACACCAGTTCTCCACGACGCTACACAATCACACGACAAAAGTATAAACTTCTGAGAAATAGGTTTCTTTTAACCTCATGCCATGGAGCACTGACCCTATAATCTTGTCAAAAATTGTGACTCAAACCACCATGTACAGCAACTTCACTGACTCAGCTCTGTGCGGCTGATGTACCATGTCCACTCTGACCATATCTCTCCATCGCGGTGACCCCTCACCACCAACCTGAGCTCATCTCAGTGATGTACTGACCTGACCCGCCCAACTGGTGAGCAATTCATTCAGAGTTTGAATGGACTCAATGGAAAGGCTCTGGGGAGAGTGGTTAAAGGGGTTAAGGCCATTTTACTTTGGACCGCAATGTGCAAAACCCACAGGACATATTTCACTGTGGCAATGATTACAATGAATATATGGCGGTAAATAAAGTCACAGTTGATGCTGGTTTTATCCGCGCTGTTCAGAATGGTCTGACCGCACCAGTCTGTCAGAGGAGCAAGTGTTTAGGTGGGGAAGTGAGAAATGATGTATCCGTTGATCTGCTATGTTCCCGATGTGGTTGAAGTAATTCGAGTGAGGATATGTTGAGTTCTTTGTTGTATATGAAAGGACCACATGTTCCAAATATTATACTTGTCTCTTCTCACCCCAGACACGTGCTCGCTTAATATCATTGAGATCAATATTCCCCATCACCAGAGAAGGAGCATCAATACCGCATGGATAACTTCAGGCTTCTCCAGGTGAAACCCATCTCTCTGGTTATAGATGCCATAGGGACTGAAATGATGCAGAAATTCAGGAAGGACTGAAGGCACTATACTGATACAAATGTAAACGGGCTGCTTCATGTCAGATAGTAGACCAGCACAAAGATGAGAATCTTGTACGGCATCTTTCATGACCATCTATCCATCCTTCCAATCAACCATCCACCACTCCGTTCATCCATCTAAAATCTCCCTTTCTATCTCCCTTTCTATCTCCCTTTCTATCTCCCTTTCTATCTCCCTTTCTATCTATCTCTCCATCATTCTATCTATCTATCTATCTATCTATCTATCTATCTATCTATCTATCTATCTATCTATCTATCTATCTATCTATCTATCTATCTATCTATCTATCTATCTATCTATCTATCTATCTTTCGATCAGTTTAATATTGATGTTTCTGTACAGTGTGTGTGTGTTTGTAATGATACAGAAAATACTGGTTGCATGTTGACTTCCTGTATTTCCCCCCATTTATTAATTTTCAATGTTTTTAATATCAGATCGCAAACACTTTTAGATTGCTCCTGATAAAATCTAGGTCCACTTTTACAGTGTCGGTTGGAATTTGTAACGGAGTCAATAGGAATCTGTCTTCGAAATAAATTGTCTCTCTAACAGTCATCATAAGCGACACACATACACTCATCCACCCAGCACACACACATAAATATACACCCACCCACACCCCCACACACAAACCCCACACACACACATAAACCCACCCACCCAACACACACATACACATATACACATCCCGCCACACACACCCCACACACAAACATACCCCACACCCAGCCAACCCCACACAAACACACCCCACACACAATTCCACACACACATACCTACACCCACGCACCCCCCACAAAACCCCCCCCCAAAAACACACACACCAACCCAAAACATATATCAACACACCCACCGCCCCCCCCCCACACACACCTCCACACACACCAACCCCACTCACACACACACACAATACCCCCCACACACACAGATACACACACACACCCACTCCACACACACACCAACCCCCACAAACAGGCACACGCACCCATACACCTACACGACACACACACACATATCCACACTCACACACACCCACGCACACAAACACCCACACACACACCCACCACCCACACACACACACACACATACACCCAAACAACAAAAAGACACACACACATCACACACTCACACAAATGCACACACCCCACCCCCCACACACACACCCCACACATATACACAAACCCACCCACCCCACACACACACACCTACCCCCCACACAAACATACACACCCACCCGAAATACTCACACCCACCCCACACACTATCACACCCACATACACAGCCCCCACACCCACACCTAGCCCCTACACACATACATACACCCTACTGACACAAACACACATCAACCCCTCCCACACACACATACAGACATACCCGGAACACTCACACACACCCACCACACACACGCCCACCTCCCACACACAAACTCTCATACATACACACACTCATACACACACACACACCACTCACAACCACACACACCAAACACACACACCCACCCACACACTCACACACACACCCACACACACAAACAGCCCCACACACACACCAAACCCACAACACATACACCCACCCCACACAAATACATACACCCATGCACACACATATGCAAAGACATATATTGATATTTTCAAAATACTAAGGGTATATGCAATACATCACCTCTCATCGTGTTTGCTGAATTTTATCACAGGGAAACAGTTTAACTTGATGAAGCTGGCATTTCTGTGAAGCCCTACTTCAGCATAAATCGATGTCATCAGGTGAGGAGACAAATTATTAAAGGAATAAATCGAAGAACACTCTTAAAATCCAGAATTTGGTTTGTGTAAGATATAACTGAAAGTACGAGAAGACGAGTTCTTTGAAAGTGACAGAAACACTGTTGAATTCCGTTAGCGAGGAAATGAGCTGTCTGAAAATAGGAAATACGGCGAGATTTCAAAGACTTCCGTGCCGCTGTTATTCCAGTGCCTCCTTCTGTTCGCAGCTTCTTTAACCGATTAAATGTCCGCCTCTCTCTTGGACAGAGACACGTGACCCTGAATGGACTCTGCTTGAGAAGATTTAGAACTTGGAAATTTAGGAGGTTTCAGCCTCTGTAAACAAGACCCTGTGAAAATCAGATGGGGAGAAGCCATTTAGCCAATTCAGAGTCACTGTCATTGTGAAATAATACAAGTTTTGAATCAAACCCCAATCTCAGCCTATCAGCGGAATTTCATCCTGAGCATTCGTGGCTTTTCACTGCGCTGCTTGTAATGTCGGTAGTTGAGCAATATTCATGTGTCCTCAAACCATTATTCACGCAATACAATATTGATATAATATCGCGGTCTATCAATAAAGCACCTTGATTTGCCAACAAAAAAATCTGATTATCATTCAATTTGTAATCATTTTACAGAGAGCAAAATAATGATTGGGACATACACATATGCATCGCATATTATCGGTCTTACTAAGACCTGATTGTATAGAGTTAAATAATTGAAATACATTCAGATAACGTTATCTGCAATGTTCTGAACCCGGCTGCACCAGGATCATATGAACATGACAACATAAGAAATAGGAGCAGGAGTCGGCCATTCGGTCCCTCGAGCCTGCCCCGCCATTCAGTCAGGTCATGGCTGATCTTCTACCTCATCTCCATTTTCCTGCACTATCCCCATATCCCTTGATTTCCTTAATATTCAAAAATCTATCGAACTCTGTCTTGAATATACTCAACGACTGAGCCTCCACAGCCCTCTGGGGTAGACAATTCCAAAGATTCACCACCCTCTGAGTGAAGTAATCTCTCCTCATCTCAGTCCTAAATTCCCGACTCCTTATTCTGAGACTGTGACCCCTGGTTCTGGACTTCCCAGACAGGGAATATATCCTCCCTGCATCTACCCTGTCAAGCCCTGTAAGAATTCTGTATGCTTCAATGAGATCACCTCTCATTCTTCGAAACTCTGGAGAATAGAGGCCTAGTCTGCACAATCTCTCCTCATAGGACAATCTTCCTATCCCAGGAATCAGTCTGGTGAACCTGCGTTGCACTCCCTCTATGGCAAGTACTTCCTTCCTGAGGTAAGGAGACCAAAACTGTACACAATACTCCAGGTGTGGTCTCACCAGGGCCCTATATAATTGCAGTAAGACGTATTTACACGTATACACAAATCCTCTTGAAATAAAGGCCAACATACCATTTGCTTTCCTAATTGCTTGCTGTACCTGCATGTTAACTTTCAGTGATTCATGCACAAGGACACCCAGGTCCCTCTGAACACCAACATTTCCCAATCTCTCACCATTTAAAAATAATCTGCTTTTCTATTTTTCCTACCAAAGTGGATAACTTCACATTTCTCTACATTATATTCCATTTGTCATGTTCTTAACCACTCACTTAGCTTGTCTCTATGCCCTTGAAGCCTCCTTGCATCCTCCTCACAACTTACATTCCCACCCAGCTATTTATCATCAGAAAACTTGGATATATTACATTTGGTCCCCTCATTCAAGTCACCGATGTAGAATGTGAATAGCTGAGGCCCAAGCACTGATCCTTGCGGTACCCCCCAATAGTTACAGCCTGCCAACCCGAAAATGAACGGATTATCCCTACTCTCTGTTTTCTGTCCGTTAACCAGTTCTCAATCCATGCTAGTATATTACCCCCAATCTCATGAGCTCTGAGTTTGTTTAATAACCTCTTGTGTTGCACCTTATCGAATCGCTTTTGAAAGTCCAAATACACCACGTCCGCTGGTTCCTCCTGATCTATTCTGCTAGTTACAACATCAACAAACTCTAACAGATTTGTCAAACATGATTTCCCCTTCAGAAATCCGTGTTGACTCTGCCCAATCCAATTATTATATTCTAAGTGCCCTGTTACCACGTCCTTAATAATAGATTCTAGCATTTTCCCTTCGACTGATATCAGGCGAACTGATCTGCAGTTCCCGTTTTCTCTCTCCCTCTTTTCTTAAATCCAGGGCTAAAAACCTATCTCTTGGGAATGAACGTGGGGTTCTTCTACCCATCAACTTTCGCCCGCAATGTTCTGTTGCAACGATGTGATGAGTGACACAGCACGATGAGGTTGAGTGTTGCTTCGAAGTAACCTTTCGTGATCTATTGAGATCATTGAAAGTTTTGCTCCACTGCATCTGGTCCTCCTGACGACATCCCTGCTTGTGTCCCCCTGTGCAATGTGCAACCAGGCTGTGTTGGTCTCCTGGGGAGGTCTCCTCTGCACATTGGATGGGAAGAGAACCTCCCTGCCTGCTTTGACTCCCTCCATAAACAAATGGAAGGAGTCATGGGAGAGCCTGGGTACAGCAATGCACCTCTGTGCAGTGCTTGTCAGTGTTTGCAGCACCTCAATGCTGTAGAGCACAGAGTGAATTTGCGCATGGTCCATTTAAGGAAACCAGCTGATGAAGCGTCAAAAAATGACGTCAGCAGACCCGCTTCCTTCAATTGGCTGATAATTCGCTGGGCGAGCCCAATCAGGGGAAAGTGATGTCGGCGACTGGGATGGAGCCAGAATTGAGACCGCGACCCGCCACCGACCTCGTCGCCACGGACCAGCCGAAGTCGGGACAATCGCGGCCATCGAATCAGAAAGCTCATAAGGAGGACATTCGCCCTATCGTGCCTCTCCTGGCTCTTTGAAATAGGTATCCAATTAGTCCAACTCCTCTGCTCTTTCCCACAGCCCAGCAAACCATTCCTTTTCAGGTAAATCTCCAATTCCCTTTGGAAAGTTACTATATTTATAAGGGTGTCAGCAGTGGCTCTGTGGTAGCTCTCCCGCCCCTGAATCAGATGGCAGTGGGTTAAAGACCCGCTCCAGAGACTTCAACACAAAATCTATGCTGACACCTCAATGCAGTACTGAGGGAGTGCTGCACTGTCGGAGGAGACGGCTTTTGGATGAGACGTTAAACCGAGGCCCCGTCTGCCCTCTCGGTGGATATAAAGTATCCTTTAGTATTATTCGAATAAGAGCAGGAGTGTTATCCCCTGTGTCCTGGCCAATATTTATCGCACCACCAACATCACTAAAACAGATTATCTTGTCATTATCGCATTGCTCTTTATGGGAGCTTGCTGTGCACAAATTGACTACCGCATTTCCTATATTGCAAATGTGACTGCACTTTAAAGAGACTTCATTGTCTGTAAAGCGCTTTGAGACATCCTGAGGTCATGAAAGGCGATATGTAAATGCAAGTCTTTCATTTGCTATTGAATCTGCTTCCATCAATCTTTCAGGCAGCGCATTCCAGATCAGAACAAATTGTTGAGTAAAAGCATGTTTTCTCATTTCCCCCTGGTTCTTTGGCCAATTACCTTAAATCTGTGTCTTCTGATTGCCGACTCTCCTGCAAATGGAAACAGTTTCTCCTTATTAAGTCAAACCCCGCATAAATGTGAACGGCTCTGTAAAATCTCCTTCTGTGCTCTATGGAGAACCATCCCAGCTTCCAGCCATGTCGGCAATTTTCAGGTCCTTCACCCGCTGCTCACGAGGCGCCGTCCCAGACCTCACATTCGGGTCACTCCAGTCTTACCTTGGTCTCTTTTTGCTCAGTTTTCAAGATTATTCTGTAATTGTTATGTATAATCAACAATTTAAGATTAAGCAACATATATGTTAAGTAGGTTAATCAATTTCCCTTTCAAACGGAACCTATCTCTTCCTTTTAACGAGTTTATCATTTCGCTGTTAATATCATATCACCAATCGGTTTTTAAAAGCTGAAAATAAAATATGATTGATTGTGTTTAGATGTAACAGCGCCATCACCCGGTAGTGCTGTGAATAGCAGACCTTACAATCAATTACTTTTACAGCTACAAGCGTTCCTGAGAATTACACAGAACTTGTAGCACAGAAACAGGTCATTCAGCTCAGTTGGTGTGTGTCTGTGTTTATACTTCACACGAGTCTACTCTCTCTCTAATTACCTCTTTCAAACCTGCCCCCGTATCCCTCGCTTCCTTTCTACCTCGTGTAGGCATCAAGCATCCCCTTAAATGCATCAATTCTACCTGCTTCAACCGCTCCTTGTGGGAGGGAGATTCACATTCTCACCACACTCTGTGAAAAGAAATTCCTTCTAAATTCTTTATTTGATATATTAGTGGCTGTCTTATAGTTATGGCCCTTGTTCTGAACCCAACGATAAGTGAAAGCAGCCTCAGTCCTCTCCTGTTGATAGTAAGCAGCTCCAGACTGCTCAATCTTGCCTGATAGTCGTATCCTCCAATTCTGATAAAGTCCTTGTGAATCTTTTATGTTCCTTCTCCAGCGCTTCGACATCCCTTTTAGCACCATGACGATCACAACTGCACACAGTCCTCCAACTGTGGTCTAACCAGGGTTCCACATACATTTCACATTACCTCCCTGCTTGTGTATTATATTCCGCTAGAAATTAGGCCCAGCACTTTGTTTTTACTCTTTATGGCCTTATCAACTTGTACTGCTACTTTAGTGATGTATGTAACTCTATTACCAGATCTCTTTCCTGGAATGCCCCAAATAGTTTCTTACCTTCCATGTAGTAAGTGGTTTCCTTATTCATCCTACCAAAATGAACCATCTGTTGTCTTCCTGTATTTTGCTGCAGTCCTCCACGTGATTGACTGTATCTCCCAATCAGGTGCCATCTGCAGATCTCGAGCATACCTCGAATTCTCGAGTCCAAATCATTGATGTATGAGGTAAACAACGGTGGTCCCAGCACGGAGCTCTGCGGGACACAACATACAACTTTCTCCCAGTCTGAGAAACGTCCCTTAGAACTTGATATTTTGTCTGTTTTATAGCCACCTTTCAATCCATTCTGAAATCTGGCCCCTCACCCCACACTGCCTGACCTTTGTCATGAGTCTTTTCTGTGGTACCTTATCGATGACCTTCTGAAAGTCCATGTAGAACACATCCACTGCATTCACTTCGTAACTCTTTCTGTTACTTCCTCAAAGAAATCAATGAGGTTGGTTAAACATGACCTTCCTTTTAGCAATCCATGTTGAATGTTTTTTTATTATTTTCTCTGTTTCTACGTATGGTGTTATTGATCTTTTTAGCAAAGATTCCAGTATCTTTCCTACTATTGACGTTAAGCTAACTGCTCTCTAGTTCCATGGACTTGCTGTAACTCTCTTTTTGAAAATAGGAATTATATTTGCGGTTCGCCAGTCCTCTGCCACTATTCCCTGTCGTGTTGTTTATATATATATGGACACTGTCGCCTTGCTACTCCCTCGCTGGTCTCTCTGAGTATCCACTGTTTCAATCCGGGCATTTGTTGTGCTTAAACTTGTATCGAATATTTAGCAACTCCTATTTTTCTCTCTTAACTATTTAATAACCCTCTTGACATCTTCTACGAGTGCCATTTCCTCTTTGTTAACCACTTCCGTGGAAACTGATGCAAATTACCAGGTCAATATCACTACCATTTCAGTATCATCTCCAGTGAGTTTATTTTGCTCATCCCGAGAGGACTTATCACCATCTTAGTTCTCCCTCTTTCAAGTATTTGTCTATAGATCACTTTATTATTTATTTTCATATTCTTATTTCATCTTTGCTTTCCTAATTGTAGTTTTTACCTCATTCCTAAGCTCATTCATTCTCCTTCGTCATCCGCTCCTTTATTGTTTATTTAATTTGCGTGTGCCTTTTTATATAGGTTAAATATTATCCTCTGCTCTTCATTTATCCATGGCGTCTCATACTTGATTAGTTTGTTCTTATTATTTAGTGGAATCTATTTCTCTTGGGGAGTGAGCCCTGGGCCAGGCGTAGATAACCTACCTCTGAGTCGAAAGGTTATGGGTTCGAGCCCACTCCAGACAGAAGATGCGAGAGTTTACATCCAGCAGGAGCTCGCGGCAGATGGGAGTAGAGTGGCGCCCCCTTCCCCACGCCTCCCCAGGCCTCCCCCACCACCCCGCCACGCACAAACGCACAGCATGCTGCATGTAGCCAGTTCTTCTGGTAGGCAGTTGTGAGTCCGATGAACAACCTGTTGAGGTAGAAAGGGACTTTGTTACGGAAACAGCCCAGTTCTGCAAGATGTGAAGCAGTGGAAGAAACCAGTTGCGTCGTGTGCTATTAGGCAGGGCAGAGAAGAAGAGGATATTTCTTCTGATCAAACTCTCCTTTAAATATACACCAATGTTACTCTAACTCTTCGTCAGTCAACATTTTCCTCCAGTATATCTCCCTTCCCTCCTCATTAACTCATATTTGGCTATTCACAATATATTACTTTGGTCTTTGTACGATCTACATCTCTCAATAATTATCGTAAACCTTATTATTGTGACTTTTAAAAGTCTATGGAATTGTTATCATGGCATGGAGGAAATGACGCTACACACTTCTAAAAAAAAGTTTTTCAGGGCCGGAGAAGTTGGTTCAGCTGTAATTATGACTTAGTTCCACCATTAAAACCTCTGTTACACTTCATTCAACAAGGTTTACTCCTTTCAATGGATTTTACAGCGAGAATAGTCAAGTTCGCGTCAAATCTCTGCTTCTGTGCTGATTGCATCTGTGAAGACTGCAACAGCGCCCCTGTGGAAATGCAGCCTGACGTTGTTGTCAGTTTCACACAGTAAGGAAGGCGAATGATGACAGTTTCACGGTCGTTGCAACCGAACATTGCGGGCGAAAGTTGATGTGCAGAACATCCCCACGTTCTTTCCCAAGAGACAGGTTTTTAGCCCTGGATTTAAGAAAGGAGGGAGAGAGAAAACGGGAAACTACAGACCAGTTCGGCTGATATCAGTAGAAGGGAAAATGCTAGAATCTAGTATTAAGGACGTGGTAACAGGGCACTTAGAATATAATAATAGGATTGGGCAGAGTCAACACGAATTTATGAAAGGTAAATCATGTTTGACAAATCTGTTAGAGTTTGTTGATGTTGTAACTAGCAGAATAGATAAGGGGGAACCAACGGATGTGGTGTATTTGGACTTCCAGAAGCGATTCGATAAGGTGCAACACAAGAGGTTATTAAACAAAATTAGAGCTCATGGGATTGGGGGTAATATACTAGTGTGGATTGAGAACTGGTTAAGGGGCAGAAAACAGATAGTAGGAATAAACCGTTTATTTTCGGGTTGGCAGGCTGTAACTAGTGGGGTACCGCAAGGATCAGTGCTTGGGCCTCAGCTATTTACATTCTACATCAGTGACTTGAATGAGGGGACCAAATGTAATATATCGAAGTTTTCTGATGATACAAAGCTGGATGGGAATGTAAGTTGTGAGGAGGATGCAAGGAGGCTTCAAGGGGATATAGACAAGCTAAATGAGTGGGTAAGAACATGACAAATGGAATATAATTTAGAGAAATGTGAAGTTATCCACTTTGGTAGGACAAATAGAAAAGCAGATTATTTTTAAATGGTGAGAGATTGGGAAATGTTGGTGTTCAGAGGGACTTGGATGTCCTTGTGCATGAATCACTGCAAGTTAACATGCAGGTACAGCAAGCAATTAGGAAAGCAAATGGTATGTTGGCCTTTATTTCAAGAGAATTTGAGTATAAGTGTAAATACGTCTTACTGCAATTATATAGGGGCCTCTTGAGACCACACCTGGAGTATTGTGTACAGTTTCGGTCTCCTTACCTCAGGAAGGATGTATTTGCCATAGAGGGAGTGAGAGCAGGTTCACCAGACTGACTCCTGGGATAGGAAGATTGTCCTATGAGGAGAGATTGTGTAGACCAAGCCTCTATTCTCTAGAGTTTAGAAGAATGAGAGGTGATCTCATTGAAAGATACAACATTCTTACAGGGCTTGACAGGGTAGATGCAGGGAGGATATTTTCCCTGTCTGGGGAGTCTAGAACTGGGGGTCACAGTCTCAGAATAAGGAGTCGGGAATTTAGGACTGAGATGAGGAGAGATTTCTTCACTCAGAGGGTGGTGAATCTTTGGAATTGTCTACCCCAGAGGGCTGTGGAGGCTCAGTTATTGAGTATATTCAAGACAGAGTTCGATAGATTTTTGAATATTAAGGAAATCAAGGGATATGGGGATAGTGCAGGAAAATAGAGATGACGTAGAAGATCAGCCATGACCTGACTGAATGGCGGGGCAGGCTCGAGGGACCGAATGGCCTACTCCTGCTCCTATTTCTTATGTTCTCATGTTCATATGATCCTGGTGCAGCCGGGTTCAGAACATTGCAGATAACGTTATCTGAATGGATTTCAATTATTTAACTCTATACAATCAGGTGTTGGTACCACCGATAATATGCGATGCATATGTGTATGTCCCAATCATTATTTTGCTCTCTGTAAAATGATTACAAATTGAATGACAATAAGAATTTTTTACTGGCAAATCAAGATGCTTTATTGATAGCCCGCGATATTATATCAATATTGTATTGCATGAATAATGGTTTGCAGGGCACATGAATATTGCTCAACTACCGACATTACAAGCAGCGCAGTGAAAAGCCACGAATACTCAGGATGAGAATTCCGCTGATAGGCTGAGATTGGGGTTTGATTCAAAACTTGTATTATTTCACAATGACAGTGACTCTGAATTGGCTAAATGACTTCTCCCTATCTAATTTTCACAGGGTCTTGTTTACAGAGGCTGAAACCTCCTAAATTTCCAAGTTCTCTTTCTTCACAAGCAGAGTCCATTCTGGGTCACGTGTCTCTGTCCAAGGGCGAGGCGGACATTTAATCGGTTAAAGAAGCTGCGAACAGACAGAAGGCACTGGAATGACAGCGGCACGGAAGTCTTTGAAATCTCGCCGTATTTCCTATTTTCAGACAGCTCATTTCCTCGCTAACGGAATTAAACAGTGTTTCTGTCAGTTTCAAAGAACTCGTCTTCTCGTTCTTTCAGTTATATCTGACACAAACCAAATTCTGGATTTTTAAGAGTGTTCTTCGATTTATTCCTTTAATAATTTGGCTCCTCACCTGATGACATCGATTTATGCTGGAGTAGGGCTTCACAGAAATGCTAGCTTGACCAAGTTAAACTGTTTCCTTGTGATAAAATTCAGCAAACACGATGAGAGGTGATGTATTGCATATACCCTAAGTATTTTGAAAATATCAATATATGTGTTTGCATATGTGTGTGCATGGTGTATGTATTTGTGTGGGGTAGGTGGGTGGGTGTATGTGTTGTGGGGGTAGGCGTGGGTGTGGGGGCTGTGTGTGTGTGGGTGTGTGTGTGAGTTTGTGGGGTGTGTGTGTGTTTGGTGTGTGTGTTTGTGAGTGGTGTGTGTGTGTATGAGTGTGTGTGTGTATGAGAGTTTGTGTGGGCGTGTGTGTGAGGGGTGGGTGTTTCGGATATGTGTGTATGTGTGTGGGGGGTGTTGGTGTGTGTGTGTCAGGTGGGTGGGTGTATGTATGTGTGTGGGGAGTAGGTGTGGGTGTGGGAGCTGTGTGTGTGTGGGTGTGATAGTGTGTGGGGTGGGTGTGAGTGTTTGGGATGCGTGTGTATGTGTGTGTCGGAGCAGGTGTGTGTGTGGGGTGGGTGGGTGTGTGTATGTGTGTGGGGTGTGTGTGTGGGGGTGGGGTGTGTGCATTTGTGTGAGTGTTTGGGGTGTGTGTCTGTTTGTGGTGTGGGTGTATGTGTGTGTGTGGGTGGTGGGTGTGTGTGTGGGTGTTTGTGTGCGTGGGTGTGTGTGAGTGTGGGTGTGTACGTGTGTCGGGTGGATGTATGTATGTGTTTGTCTGTGTGTGTGGTGTTGGTGTGTGTGTGGGTTGTGTGTGTGTGTGTCTGTGTGTGTGGGGGTGTTGGGTGTGTGTGTGAGTGTGTGTGAGTGTGGTTGGTGTGTGTTGGGTGTGTGTGTGGGGTGGGTGGGTGCGTGGATATATGTGTGGGGTTGGTGTGTGTGTGTTTGGGGTGTGTTTCTTTGGGGGCTGGGTAGGTGTATGTATGTGTGTGTGGGATTGTGTTTGGGGTGTGTTTGTGTGGGGTGTGGGCGGGTGTATGTATGTGTGTGGGGCTGGGTGTGTGTGGGGTATATGTGTGTGTGGGGTGTGTGTGGGGCGATGTGTGTGTGTGCATTTGTGTGTGGGGTGGGTGGGTGTATGTGTGTGTGGGGTGGATGGGTGTATGTGTGTGTGTGGTGTGTGTGTGTGTGGGGTGTGTGTGTGGGGGTGTGGGTGAGTCTATGTTTATGTGTGTGTGCTGGGTGGATGTGTGTATGTGTGTCGCTTACGATGACTGTTAGAGAGACAATTTATTTCGAAGACAGATTCCTATTGAACCCGTTACAGATTCCATCCGACACTGTAAAAGGGGACCTGGATTTTATCAGGAGCAATCTACAAGTGTTTGTCATCTGATATTAAACACATTGAAAAATAATAAATGGGGGGAGATATAGGAATTCAACATCGCAACCAGTATTATCTGTTTAATTACAAACACACACACACTGCACACAAACATCAATATTAAACTGATCGAAAGACAGATAGATAGACAGACAGACAGATAGATAGATAGATAGATAGATAGATAGATAGATAGATAGATAGACAGACAGACAGATAGATAGATAGATAGATAGATAGATAGATAGATAGATAGATAGATAGATAGATAGATAGATAGATAGATAGATAGATAGATAGATAGATAGATAGATAGATAAATAGATAGATAGATAGATAGATAGATAGATAGATAGATAGATAGATAGATAGATAGATAGATAGATAGATAGATAGATAGATAGATAGATAGATAGATAGATAGATAGATAGATAGATAGATAGATAGATAGATAGATAGATAGATAGATAGATAGATAGATGGAGAGATAGATAGATAGAAAGATGGAGAGATAGATAGAAAGGGAGATAGAAAGGGAGATATTTAGATGGATGATCGGAGTGGTGGATGGACGATTGGAAGGATGGATAGATGGTCATGCATGATGCCGTACAACATTCTCATCTTTGTGATGGTCTACTATCTGACATGAAGCAGCCCGCTTACATTTGCATCAGTTTGGTGCCTTCAGTCCTTCCTGATTTTCTGCATCATTTCAATCCCTATGGCATCCATAACCAGAGAGATGAATTTCACCTGGAGAAGCCTGAAGTTATCCATGCGGTACTGATGCTCCTTCTCTGGTGATGGGGAATCTTCATCTCAAAGATATAAAGCGAGCACGTGACTGGGGTGAGTAAAGGCAAGTATAATATTTGGAACATGTGGTCCTTTCATATACAACAAAGAACGCAACATATCCTCACCCGAATTACTTCAACCACATCGGGAACATAGCAGATCAACAGGTACATCATTTCCCACTTCCCCACCTAAATACTTGCTCCTCTGTGAGACTGGAGCGGTCAGAACAATCTGAACAGTGCGGATAAAAGGAGCATCAACTGTGACTTTATTTACCGCCATATATTCATTGTAATCATTGCCACAGTGAAATTTGGGTTTTGCAAATTGCTGTCCAAATTAAAATGGCCTTAACCCCTTTAACCGCTCTCCCCAGAGCCTTTCCATTGAGTCCATTCATACTCTGAATGAATTGTTCACCAGTTGGGCGGGTGAGGTCAGTACATCACTGAGATGAGCTCAGGTTGGTGGTGAGGGGTCACCGCGATGGAGAGATATGGTTAGAGTGGACATGGTACAGCAGCCGCACAGAGCTGAGTCAGTGAAGTTGCTGTACATGGTGATTTGAATCATTATTTTTGACAAGATTATAGGGTCAGTGCTCTATGGCATGAGGTTAAAAGAATCCTATCGCTCAGATGTTTATACTTTTGTTGTGCGATTGTTTAGGGTCGTGGAGAACTAAAATAGGGATATAAAGACTGAAATAAGATGCCATTATAAAAATGTAGTAATTACTTTTCCACATCATTTTCTGGGCTAAATGTAAATCTTCAAAGCCTTTCTTAATGGCCCAAAGCGCTTCATAAATAGTTATTAATATTGAAGTGTTATTGGGATGTGCTTTACGGAAAATGACTCTGAGTTGATTGATGCCTGATTGACCACCTTCCCCTTGTATAGCAGGCTCTGTCCCATCATCTACGGATTATTACTATGGATTGTGCACAGTTCCCATTCCCGCTCAATATCCCACTATCCGGAGTAACAAACTGTCTCTGCGCCAACTAACAGCAATAGCGACAGATGGACGGACAGATAATTCCGGAACACTGTATTTTCCAGGCCGTCATATTACTAAACAAGTGTTATTTCTCAAAACTTTCCTCCTTCATTGTGTTTTCCAAACAATAGATGTTTCTCAAACCATTGATGTTTTCAATCTATTGATAGTTCCCCAACAATCAACTGTCTGAAACAATGGACAGCTTGCAATCAATTGATGTTTCTCGAACAATCAATTATTCCCAACACTGTTATCACTCCGAATTGATTGACGTTTCTAGATCAATAATTCCCCAGCCTTTTAACACTCCCAATCGAATCATATATTGGCACCGGGCATGTGGGCCCTGGATTATGGGGCTCGAGTCTCTGGAGTGCGGGGCTCGAACTCACAACATTCTGACTCAAGGGGCGAGATTGCCTACACTTCAAAAGTACTTCATTGGTGGTGAAG
Source organism: Squalus acanthias (assembly GCA_030390025.1). Taxonomy (NCBI): domain Eukaryota; kingdom Metazoa; phylum Chordata; class Chondrichthyes; order Squaliformes; family Squalidae; genus Squalus; species Squalus acanthias. The sequence goes on from JASTWF010000682.1 coordinate 129,371, forward strand.
CGCTTTGGAATGACTGAGGTTAATAAAGGTCCCGTATCAATACAGTCCTTCCTTATTGACTGGAGCAGAGACTTTGCCAACATTAAAGAATTGGGTGGATATGTGGTTGAAGAAAGGGGATAAAGGGATTTGGACACAGGGCGGGAAAGCGGGATTAAGAATATTGCTGTTGTGGAGGGCTAGCACCGACAAGAAGGGCCGAAGGGCCTGTTACCCGTGCTGTAATTTCCGTGCTGTTCAGTGATAGGGACCCTTGTCAGTTTGTCGCGAATCTTACAGTCTGGGTTTCTGATCCCAGCCCTCCCCAAATTAAAATTACGCCACCCATGTAATTCACGATTGTTATTATTCAGTCTCCCAATAAACCAACATTTCGACACCTACGAACAGATAAACAGCGGCTTTCAGATATAGACTAAACCTCGTTTCAGCTGAAATGATGGGTGCTTTATATTTGACGCGAAGGGGTTGGTGTAGCCCAGGTTTAACAATGGATAAACTTAAATCGATTAAACAACAACAACGTTCCTTTATGGACCGCTTTTAACCGAGTAAAGCCTACCAAGGCGCTTCACAGGAGCGTAAATAAAACAAGATTTGACACAAAGCCACGTAAGGAGATATTTGGAGAGGTGATTAAAAAGCTCGGTCAAAGAGATAAGTTCTGAGGAGCGTCTTAATGGAGGAGAGCGGGAGAGAGACGGAGAGGTGAGGGAATTCCGGAGTTTAGGGCCTTGGCATCTGAAGGCACAACCACCAATGGTGGAGCGATGGAAATCAGGGATGTGCAAGCGGCCAGAATTGGAGGAGCGCAGAGATCACGGTGAGTTTTTTCGAGTCTTATAACACTTCTTTGAAGCGCCTTGGTACATTTTACTACGTTAAAGGCGCGATATAAATAATGGGCTGGAGGAGATACCGGAGAGAGGGAGGAGCGTGGCCGTTAAGGGATTTGAATTCAAGTCGTTTCCGAACTGGGAGCCAATATATATCTTCTAGCACAGGATGGTGGATGATGGGTCTTGGTGTGAATTAGGATGATGGGTGAAATTGGTCTTGGTGTGAGTTAGGATGATGGGTGAATGGGTCTTGGTGTGAGTTAGGATGATGGATAAATGGGATTTGGTGTGAGTTAGGATGATGGGTGAAATTGGTCTTGGTGTGAGTTAGGATGATGGGTGAATTTGTCTTGGTGTGAGTTAGGATGATGTGTGAATGGGTCTTGAGGTGAGTTAGGATGCGATCATTAGAGTTTTCGATTAGCTCAAGCTCCCAGAAGATACAAGTTGCGAGGCCGGCAAGGAGACCATTGGATAGTCGAGTCTTAAGGTAACAAAGGCAAGTCTGAGGGTTTCAGCAGCAGTTGAGCTGAGGCAGGGGCGGAGATGGGTGATGTTCCAGAGGTAGAAATAGGCGGTCTTGGTAATGGAGCAGATATGTGGTTGGTAACGCAACTCCGGGTCTAATCGGAGGAGAAGTTGTCAACATTCGAGTTTAATCCGCAGACAGAAGCCAGGCAGAGAGATTCCGTTGGTAGCTAGGGAACAAAGTTTGTGGGGGGACCGAGGACCGTGTCCCAGAAATTGCGGTCGGGCAGCGTAGTTACGGAGTACGCCGCCGACCTACACAAAGAATAAGAACTTATCATGTGCGAGGCCCAGAATGGAGACAGGTTCCTCGGCGCTGCTGAGTTCTGCACAGCGTATGACATCAGGAAGGCCAGGAGCGCAGCGTGCCGCCTCTGCGTGTGGGAGGACACGCCCACAAAAGCTGTCAAAACTAAGCCACTCCCACAGAAACTTCTCTCAGCCTCTTCCACTGCAATTACATATTTTTGAAAAATTACTCAAAATTTTCAATTAAACTGGTATTTGGACTTATTGCATATATCAGCATTTTGATTTTTTCCCTCCAAACTCACAATTTATTAGTCCCTATGTAAACAACGACTTGCTTTGATAATCAGTAAAGGTCTAACAATGTTAAATGTCTCCTACAAGTAATGATGCTGAACATCAGAAAAACAGAGACAGGGTCCAGTGTAATAAAAACAGAGACAAGGTCTAGTGTAATATAAACAGGGACATGGTATAGTGTAATATAAACAGTGACAGGGTCTAGTGTAATAAAAACAGAGACAGGGTCTAGTGTAATATAAATAGAGACAGGGACTAGTGTAATATAAACAGAGACAGGGTCTAGTGTAACATAAACAGTGACAGAGTCTAGTGTATTATAAACAGACACACGGTCTACTGTAATATAAACAGAGACAGGATCTAGTGTAATATAAACAGAGACAAGGTCTAGTGTAATATAAACACACACAGGGTCTAGTGTAATATAAACAGCGACATGGTCTCCCGTAATATAAACAGAGACATGGTCTAGTGTAAAATAAACATCGACAAGGCCCAGTGTAATATAACCAGAGACATGGTCTGGTGTAATATAAAAAGAGACAGGGTCTAGTGCAACATAAACAGCGACATGGTTTCGAGTAATATAAACAGAGACAGGGTCTAGTGTAAAATAAACAGAGACAGGGTCTAGTGTAATATAAACAGCGAAAGCGTCTTGTGTAATATAAACAGAGACAGGGTCTAGTGTAATATAAACAGAGACAGGATCTAGTGTAATATAAACAGAGACAGGGTCTAGTGTACTACAAACAGAGACAGGCTCGAGTGTAATATAATCATTGACAGGGTCTAGTGCAATACAAACGGAGACAGGGTCGAGTGTAATATAACAGAGACACAGTCTAGTGTAATATAAACAGAGACAGGGTCTAGTGCAGTAAGGACTGAGACAGGGTCTAGTGCAGTATAAACAGAGACAGGGTTTAAAGCAATAAGAACTGAGACAAGCCCTCGTGTATGATAAACAGAGACATGGTGAAATCTAAAATAAAGCGAGACAGTGTCTAGTGTAATATAAACCGAGACAGTGTCTAGTGTAATAAAAACAGATACTGGGCACAGTATAATATAAACAGAGACGGGGCCTAGTGTAATGTAAACAGAAACAGGGTATAGTGTAATATAAACAGAGACATGGTTTAGTGTAAAATAAACAGGGACAGGGTCGAATGCAATATAAACAGAGAGAGCGTCTTGTATAATATAAAACGAGAAAATGTCTGGTGCAGTAATAAATCATATATGGTCTAGTGTAATATAAACCGAGACAGGGTCCAGTGCAATAAAAACAGATACTGGGCCCAGTATAATATAAACAGAGACGGGGCCTAGTGTAAGATAAAGAGAGACAGGTTCTAGTGTAAAATAAACAGAGACATGGTTTAGTGTAATGTAAACAGAAACTGGGTCGAATGTAATATAAACGGAGACAGGGCATAGTGTAACATAAACACAGACAGGGTCGAGTGAAGTAAAGAGAGAGACAGGGTCTAGTGTAATTAAAATATAGACCGGGGCAGTAAAATATAAACAGAGACAGGGTCTGGTGTAAAATAAACTGAGATGGGGTCTAGTGTAATATAAACAGAGTCAGAGCCAAGTGTAATATAAACAGAGACAGGTTCTAGTGTAATATAAACTGAGACAGTGTCCAGTGTAATATAAACTGAGACAGGGTGTAGTTTAAAATAAAAGAGACAGGGTCTAGTGTAATATAAACAGAGATAGGTTCCAGTGTATTATAAACAGAGACAGGGTCGACTGTAATATAAAAAGAGACAAGGCGCAGTGTAATATAAACAGAGACAGGGTCGAGTGTACTATAAACAGAGACAGGGTGTAGTGTAATATAAACAGAGATAGGTTTTAGTGTAAGAAAAACAGAAACAGGTCTGGTGCCGTAATAACTGAGACAGCGTCTCGTGTAATATAGACAGAGACATGGTCTAGTGTAATATAAACAGAGACTGGCTCCAGTGTAATATAAACAGAGACAGGGCCTAGTGTAATATAAACAGAGACATAGCCGGTGTATAACATAAACAGAGAGATGGTCGAGTGTAATATAAACAGAGACAGGGTCTAGTGTAATATAAACAGAGACTGTGTCTAGTGTAATATAAACAGAGACAGAGTCTAGTATAATCTAATCATAGACAGTGTCGAGTGTAATACAAACAGAGACAGGGTCGATTGTAATATAAACAGAGACAAGGTCGAGTGTAATATAACCAGAGACTGGGACTACTGTAATATAAACAGAGACACAGTCTAGTGTAATATAAACAGAGACAGGGTCTAGTGTAATATAAACAGAGACAGGGTCTATTGCAGTAATAACTGAGACAGGGTCTAGTGTAGTATAAACAGGGTCCAATGAAATAAGAACTGAGTTAAGCCCTCGTGCAAGATAAACGGAGACATGGTCTAGTCTAATATAAAGTGAGACAGTGTCTAGTGTAATATAAACGGAGACAGTGTCTAGTGTAATAAAAACAGATATGGGTCCAGTATAATATAAACAGAGACGGGGGCTAGTATAATGTAAACAGAAACAGTGTCTAGTGTAATATAAACAGAGATATGGTTGAGTGTAAAATAAACAGGGACAGGGTCGAGTGCCATATAAACAGAGACAGCGTCTTGTATAATATATACCGAGAAAGTGTCTGGTGCAGTAATAAATAAGATATGGTCTAGTGTAATATAAACAGAGAGGGTGCCTAGTGTAACATATACAGAGACAGGTTCTGGTGTAATATAAACAGACACATGCTTTAGTGTAATGTAAACAGAAACAGGGTCGAGTGTAATATAAAGAGAGACAGGGCCTAGTGCAATTTAAACAGAGACAGAGTCCAGTGTAATGTAAACAGAGACAGGGTCCAGTGAAATATAAAAAGAGACAGGGTCTAGTGTAATATAAACAGAGACATGGTCTAGTGTAAAATAAACAGCGACATGGTCTCGTGCAATATAAACAGAGACAGGGTCCAGTGTAATATAAACATCGACAGGGCCCAGTGTAACATAACCAGAGACATGGGCTAGTGTAATATAAACAGAGACAGGGTCTAGTGTAACATAAACAGCGACATGGTCTCGTGTAATATAAACAGAGACAGGGTCTAGTGTGAAATAAACAGAGACAGGGTCTAGTTTAACATAAACAGAGACAGGGTCTAATGTAATATAAACAGAGACAGGGTCTAGTGTAAAATAAACAGAGACAGGATCTTCTGTAATATAAAGAGAGACAGGGTCTCGTGCAATTTAAACATAGACAGGATCTAATGTAATATCAACAGAGACAGGGTCTAGTGTAATATAAACAGAGACAGGATATACTGTAATATAAAGAGAGACAGGGTCTAGTGTAATTTTAACAGAGACAGTGTCCAGTGTAATATAAACAGAGACAGGGTCGAAGGTAATATAAACAGAGACAGGGCCAAGTGTACTATAAAAAGAGACAACCTCGAGTGTAATATAATCATCGACAGGGTCTAGTGTAATACAAACAGAGACAGGGTCGTGTGTAATATAACAGAGATACAGTCTAGTGCAATATAAACAGAGACAGGGTCTAGTGCAGTAATAACTGAGACAGGGTCTAGTGTAATATAAACAGAGACAAGGTCTAATGCAATAAGAACTGAGACAAGCCCTCGTGTAAGATAAACAGAGACATGGTCTAGTCTAATCTAAAGTGAGGCACTGTCTAGTGTAATATAAACGGAGACAGGGTCTAGTGTAATATAAACATC
>JASTWF010000682.1:135559-243121 GCA_030390025.1 Squalus acanthias
AAGACAAGGGGTCTAGTGTAATATAAACAAGACAGGGTCTATGTGTACAATAAACAGAGACAGGGTCTAATGTGTATAATAAAACCGAGAAACGGGTCTAGTGTAAAATAAACAGAGAGCAGGGGTCTAGTGTAATATAAACAGAGACAGGGTCTAGTGTAATATAAACAGAGACAGGGACTAGTGTAATATAAACAGAGACAGGGTCTAGTGTAATATAAACAGAGACAGGGTCTAGTGTAATATAAACAGAGACAGGGTCTAGTGTAATATAAACAGAGACAGGTCTAGTGTAATATAAACAGAGACAGGGTCTAGTGTAATATAAACAGAGACAGGGTCTAGTGTATATAAACAGAGACAGGGTCTAGTGTAATATAAACAGAGACAGGGTCTAGTGGTAATATAAACAGAGACAGGGTCTAGGTGTAATATAAACAGAGACAAGTCTAGTGTAATATAAACAGAGACAGGGTCTAGTGTAATATAAACAGAGACAGGGTCTAGTGTAATATAAACAGAGACAGGGCCTAGGTAATATAAACAGAGACAGGGTCTAGTGTAATATAAACAGAGACAGGGTCTAGTGTAATATAAACAGAGACAGGGTCTAGTGTAATATAAACAGAGACAGGTCCTAGTGTAATATAAACAGAGACAGGGTCCTAGTGTAATATAAACAGAGACAGGGTCTAGTGTAATATAAACAGAGACAGGGTCTAGTGTAATATAAACAGAGACAGGGTCTAGTGTAATATAAACAGAGACAGGGTCTAGTGTAATATAAACAGAGACAGGGTCTTGTGTAATATAAACAGAGACAGGGTCTAGGCTAATATAAACAGAGACAGGGTCTAGTGTAATATAAACAGAGACAGGTCTAGTGTAATATAAACAGAGACAGGGTCTAGTGTAATATAAACAGAGACAGGGTCTAGTGTAATATAAACAGAGACAGGGTCTAGTGTAATATAAACAGAGACAGGGTCTAGTGTAATATAAACAGAGACAGGGTCTAGTGTAATATAAACAGAGACAGGGTCTAGTGTAATATAAACAGAGACAGGGCTAGTGTAATATAAACAGAGACAGGGTCTAGTGTAATATAAACAGAGACAGGGTCTAGTGTAATATAAACAGAGACAGGGTCTAGTGTAATATAAACAGAGACAGGGTCTAGTGTAATATAAACAGAGACAGGGTCTAGTGTAATATAAACAGAGACAGGGCTAGTGTAATATAAACAGAGACAGGGTCTAGTGTAATATAAACAGAGACAGGGTCTAGTGTAATCTAAACAGAGACAGGTTCTAGTGTAATATAAACAGAGACAGGGTCCAGTGTAATATAAACAGAGACAGGGCTAGTGTAATATAAACAGAGACAGGGTCTAGTGTAATATAAACAAGACAGGGTCTAGTGTAATATAAACAGAGACAGGGACTAGTGTAATATAAACAGAGACAGGTCCTAGTGTAATATAAACAGAGACAGGTCTAGTGTAATATAAACAGAGACAGGGTTCCTAGTGTAAATAAACAGAGACAGGGTCTAGTGTAATATAAACAGAGACAGGTCTAGTGTATATAAACAGAGACAGGGTCTAGTGTAATATAAACAGAGACAGGGTCCTAGTGTAATATAAACAGAGACAGGGTCTAGTGTAATATAAACAGAGACAGTGTCTAGTGTAATATAAACAGAGACAGGGTCTAGTGTAATATAAACAGAGACAGGGTCTAGTGTAATATAAACAGAGACAGGGTCTAGTGTACTATAAACAGAGACAGGGTCTAGTGTAATATAAACAGAGACAGGGTCCTAGTGTAATATAAACAGAGACAGGGCTAGGTGTAATATAAACAGAGACAGGGTCTAGTGTAATATAAACAGAGACAGGGTCTAGTGTAATATAAACAGAGACAGTGTCTAGTGTAATATAAACAGAGACAGGGTCTAGTGTAATATAAACAGAGACAGGGTCTAGTGTAATATAAACAGAGACAGGGTCTAGTGTAATATAAACAGAGACAGGGTCTAGTGTAATATAAACAGAGACAGGGTCCAGTGTAATATAAACAGAGACAGGTCTAGTGTAATATAAACAGAGACAGGGTCGAGTGTAATATAAACAGAGACAGGGTCTAGTGTAAATAAACAGAGACAGGGTCTAGTGTAATATAAACAGAGACAGGGTCTAGTGTAATATAACAGAGACAGGGTCTAGTGTAATATAAACAGAGACAGGGTCTAGTGTAATATAAACAGAGACAGGGTCTAGTGTAATATAAACAGAGACAGGGTCTAGTGTAATATAAACAGAGACAGGGTCTAGTGTAATATAAACAGAGACAGGGTCTAGTGTAATATAAACAGAGACAGGGTCTAGTGTAATATAAACAGAGACAGGTTCTAGTGTAATATAAACAGAGACAGGTCTAGTGTAATATAAACAGAGACAGGATCTAGTGTAATATAAACAGAGACAGGGTCTAGTGTAATTATAAACAGAGACAGGGTCCAGTGTAATATAAACAGAGACAGGTCTAGTGTAATTTAAACAGAGACATGGACTTGTGAAATATAAACAGAGACAGGGTCTAGTGTAATATAAACAGAGACAGGGTCTAGTGTAATATAAACAGAGACAGGTCTAGTGTAATAAACAGAGACAGGGTCTAGTGTAATATAAACAGAGACAGGGTCTAGTGTAATATAACAGAGACAGGGTCTAGTGTAATATAAACAGAGACAGGGTCTAGTGTAATAAACAGAGACAGGGTCTAGTGTAATATAAACAGAGACAGGGTCTAGTGTAATATAAACAGAGACAGGGTCTAGTGTAATATAAACAGAGACAGGGTCTAGTGTATATAAACAGAGACATGGTCTAGTGTAATATAAACAGAGGACAGGGTCTAGTGTAATATAAACAGAGACAGGTCTAGTGTAATATAAACAGAGACGGGTCTAGTGTAATATAAACAGAGACAGGGTCTAGTGTAATATAAACAGAGACAGGTTCTAGTGTAATATAAACAGAGACAGGGTCTAGTGTAATATAAACAGAGACAGGGTCTAGTGTAATATAAACAGAGACAGGTCTAGTGTAATATAAAAAGACAGGGTCTAGTGTAATATAACAAGAAGAGGGTCTAGTGTAATATAAACAGAGACAGGGTCTAGTGTAATATAACACAGACAGGGTCTAGTGTAATATAAACAGAGACAGGTTCTAGTGTAATATAAACAGAGACAGGGTCTAGTGTAATATAAACAGAGACAGGGTCTAGTGTAATATAAACAGAGACAGGGTCTAGTGTAATATAAACAGAGACAGGGTCCAGTGTAATATAAACAGAGACAGGGTCTAGTGTAATATAAACAGAGACAGGGTCTAGTGTAATATAACAGAGACAGGGTCTAGTGTAATAAAAGAGACAGGGTCTAGTGTAATATAAACAGAGACAGGGTCTAGTGTAATATAAACAGAGACAGGGGCCTAGTGTAAAATAAACAGAGACAGGGTCTAGTGTAATATAAACAGAGACAGGGTCTAGTGTAATATAAACAGAGACAGGGTCTAGTGTAATATAAACAGAGACAGGGTCTTGTGTAATATAAACAGAGACAGAGTCTAGTGTAATATAAACAGAGACAGGGTCTAAGTGTAATATAACAGAGACAGGGTCAGTGTAATATAAACAGAGACAGAGTCTAGTGTAATATAAACAGAGACAGGTGTCTTGTGTAATATAAACAGAGACAGGGTCTAGTGTAATATAAACAGAGACAGGGTCTAGTGTAATATAAACAGAGACAGGGTCTAGTGTAATATAAACAGAGACAGGGTCTAGTGTAATATAAACAGAGACAGGGTCTAGTGTAATATAAACAGAGACAGGGTCTAGTGTAATATAAACAGAGACAGGGTCTAGTGTAATATAAACAGAGAAGGGTCTAGTGTAATATAAACAGAGACAGGGTCTAGTGTAATATAAACAGAGACAGGTCTAGTGTAATATAAACAGAGACAGGGTCTAGTGTAATATAAACAGAGACAGGGTCTAGTGTAATATAAACAGAGACAGGGTCTAGTGTAATAAAACAGAGACAGGGTCTAGTGTAATATAAAGAGACAGGGTCTAGTGTAAATAAACAGAGACAGGGTCTAGTGTAATATAAACAGAGACAGGGTCTAGTGTAATATAAACAGAGACAGGTCTAGTGTAATATAAACAGAGACAGGGTCTAGTGTAATATAAACAGAGACAGGGTCTAGTGTAATATAAACAGAGACAGGGTCTAGTGTAATATAAACAGAGACAGGGTCTAGTGTAATATAAACAGAGACAGGGTCTAGTGTAATATAAACAGAGACAGGGTCTAGTGTAATATAAACAGAGACAGGTCTAGTGTAATATAAACAGAGACAGGGTCTAGTGTAATATAAACAGAGACAGGGTCTAGTGTAATATAAACAGAGACAGGGTCTAGTGTAATATAAACAGAGACAGGGTCTAGTGTAATATAAACAGAGACAGGGTCTAGTGTAATATAAACAGAGACAGGGTCTAGTGTAATATAAACAGAGACAGGGTCTAGTGTAATATAAACAGAGACAGGGTCTAGTGTAATATAAACAGAGACAGGGTCTAGTGTAATATAAACAGAGACAGGGTCTAGTGTAATATAAACAGAGACAGGTCTAGTGTAATATAAACAGAGACAGGGTCTAGTGTAATATAAACAGAGACAGGGTCTAGTTCAATATAAACAGAGACAGGGTCTAGTGTAATATAAACAGAGACAGTGTCTAGTGTAATATAAACAGAGACAGGGCTAGTGTAATATAAACAGAGACAGGGTCTAGTGTAATATAAACAGAGACAGGTCTAGTGTAATAGAAACAGAGACATGGTCTAGTGTAATATAAACATGAGACAGGGTCTAGTGTAATATAAACAGAGACAGGGCCTAGTGTAATATAAACAGAGACAGGGTCTAGTGTAATATAAACAGAGACAGGGTCTAGTGTAATATAAACAGAGACATGGTCTAGTGTAATATAAACAGAGACAGGGTCTAGTGTAATATAAACAGAGACAGGGTCTAGTGTAATATAAACAGAGACAGGGTCTAGTGTAATATAAACAGAGACAGGGTCTAGTGTAATATAAACAGAGACAGGGTCTAGTGTATAAAACAGAGACAGGTCTAGTGTAATAAAAACAGAGACAGGTCTAGTGTAATATAAACAGAGACAGGGTCGAGTGTAATATAAACAGAGACAGGGTCTAGTGTAATATAAACAGAGACAGGGTCTAGTGTAATATAAACAGAGACAGGTCTAGTGTAATATAAACAGAGACAAGGGTCTAGTGTAAAATAAACAGACAGGATCTAGTGAAATATAAACAGGGACAGGGTCTAATGTAATATAAACAGAGACAGGGTCTAGTGTAATATAAAAGAGACACGGTCTAGTGTAATATAAACAGAGACAGGGTCTAGTGTATAATAAACAGAGACAGGGTCTAGTGTAATATAAACAGAGACAGGGTCTAGTGTAATATAAACAGAGACAGGGTCTAGTGTAATATAAACAGAGACAGGGTCTAGTGTAATATAAACAGAGACAGGGTCTAGTGTAATATAAACAGAGACAGGGTCTAGTTGTAATATAAACAGAGACAGGGTCTAGTGTAATATAAACAGAGACAGGGTCTAGTGTAATATAAACAGAGACAGGGTCTAGTGTAATATAAACAGAGACAGGGTCTAGTGTAATATAAACAGAGACAGGGTCTAGTGTAATATAATAGAGACAGGGTCTAGTGTAATAAAACAGAGACAGGTCTAGTGTAATATAAACAGAGACAGGGTCTAGTGTAATATAAACAGAGACAGGGTCTAGTGTAATATAAAGAGACAGGGTCTAGTGTAATATAAACAGAGACAGGGTCTAGTGTAATATAAACAGAGACAGCGGTCTAGTGTAATAATAAACAGAGACAGGGTCTAGTGTAATATAAAACAGAGACAGGGTCTAGTGTAATATAAACAGAGACAGGGCTAGTGTAATATACACAGAGACATGGTCTAGTGTAATATAAAGGAGACGAGGGTCTAGTTGTAATATAAACAGAGACAGGGTCTAGTGTAATATAAACAGAGACAGGGTCTAGTGTAATTTAAACAGAGACAGGGTCTAGTGTAATATAAACAGAGACGGGTCTAGTGTAATATAAACAGAGACTGGGTCTAGTTTAATATAAACAGAGACAAGGTCTAGTGTAATATAAAAGAGACAGGGTCTAGTGTAATATAAACAGAGACAGGGTCCTAGTGTAATATAAACAGAGACAGGTCTAGTGTTATATAAACAGAGACAGGGTCTAGTGTAATATAAACAGAGACAGGTCTAGTGTAATATAAACAGAGACAGGGTCTAGTGTACTATAAACAGAGACAGGGTCTAGTGTAATATAAACAGAGACAGGGTCTAGTGTAAAATAACAGAGACAGGGTCTAGTGTAATATAAACAGAGACAGGTCTAGTGTAATATAAACAGAGACAGGGTCTAGTGTAATATAAACAGAGACAGGGTCTAGTGTAATATAAACAGAGACAGGGTCTAGTGTAATATAAACAGAGACAGGGTCTAGTGTAATATAAACAGAGACAGGGTCTAGTGTAATATAAACAGAGACAGGGTCTAGTGTAATATAAACAGAGACAGGTCCAGTGTAATATAAACAGAGACAGGGTCTAGTGTAATATAAACAGAGACAGGGTCTAGTGTAATATAAACAGAGACAGGGTTTAGTGTAATATAAACAGAGACAAGGTCTAGTGTAATATAACAGAGACAGGGTCTAGTGTAATATAAACAGAGACAGGGTCTAGTGTAATATAAACAGAGACAGGGTCTAGTGTAATATAAACAGAACAGGGTCTAGTGTAATATAAACAGAGACAGGGTCTAGTGTAATATAACAGAGACAGGGTCTAGTGTAATATAAACAGAGACAGGTCTAGTGTAATATAAACAGAGACAGGGTCTAGTGTAATATAAACAGAGACAGGGTCTAGTGTAATATAAACAGAGACAGGGTCTAGTGTAATATAAACAGAGACAGGGTCTAGTGTAATATAAACAGAGACAGGGTCTAGTGTAATATAAACAGAGACAGGGTCTAGTGTAATATAAACAGAGACAGAGTCTAGTGTAATATAAACAGAGACAGGGTCTAGTGTAATATAAACAGAGACAGGGTCTAGTGTAATATAAACAGAGACAGGGTCTAGTGTAATAAAAAACAGAGACAGGGTCTAGTGTAATATAAACAGAGACAGGGTCTAGTGTAATATAAACAGAGACAGGTCTAGTGTAATATAAACAGAGACAGGGTCTAGTGTAATATAAACAGAGACAGGGTCTAGTGTAATATAAACAGAGACAGGAGTCTAGTGTAATATAACAGAGACAGGGTCAAGTGTAATATAAACAGAGACAGGGCTCCAGTGAAATATAAACAGAGACATGGTCTAGTGTAATATAAACAGAGGACATGGTCTATGTAATATAAACAGAGACAGGGTCTAGTGTAATATAAACCAGAGACAGGGTCTAGTGTAATATAAACAGAGACAGGGTCTAGTGTAATATAAAACGAGACAGGGCCTAGTGTAATATAAACAGAGACAGGAGTCTGTGTAATATAAACAGAGACGGGTTAGTATAATATAAACAGAGACAGGGTCTAGTGTAATATAAACAGAGACAGGTCTAGTGTAATATAAACAGAGACAGGGTCTAGTGTAATAAAAAGAGACAGGGTCTAGTGTAATATAAAAGAGACAGAGTCTAGTGTAATATAAACAGAGACAGGGTCTAGTGTAATATAAACAGAGACAGGGTCTAGTGTAATATAAACAGAGACAGGTCTAGTGTAATATAAACAGAGACAGGTTCTAGTGTAATATAAACAGAGACAGGTCTAGTGTAATATTAAACAGAGACAGGGTCTAGTGTAATATAAACAGAGACAGGTCTAGTGTAATATAAACAGAGACAGGTCCTAGTGTAATATAAACAGAGACAGGGTCTAGTGTAATATAAACAGAGACAGGTCTAGTGTAATATAAACAGAGACAGGGTCTAGTGTAATAAAACAGAGACAGGGTCTAGTGTAATATAAACAGAGACAGGGCCTAGTGTAATATAAACAGAGACAGTGTCCTAGTGAAATATAAACAGAGACAGGGACTAGTGTAATATAAACAGAGACAGGGTCTAGTGTAAAATAAACAGAGACAGGGTCTAGTGTATATAAACAGAGACAGGTCTAGTGTAATATAAACAGAGACAGGGTCTAGTGTATATAAACAGAGACAGGGTCTAGTGTAATATAAACAGAGACAGGGCTAGTGTAATATAACAGAGTCAGGGTCTAGTGTAATATAAACAGAGACAGGGTCTAGTGTAATATAAACAGAGACAGGGTCTAGTGTAATATAAACAGAGACAGGGTCTAGTGTAAAAATAAACAGAGACAGGGTCTAGTGTAATAAACAGAGACAGGGTCTAGTGTAATATAAACAGAGACAGGGTCTAGTGTAATATAAACAGAGACAGGGTCTAGTGTAATATAAACAGAGAGACAGGGTCTAGTGTAATATAAACAGAGACAGGGTCTAGTGTAATAAAACAGAGACAGGGTCTAGTGTAATATAAAGAGACAGGGTCTAGTGTAATATAAACAGACAGGGTCTAGTGTAATATAAACAGAGACAGGGTCTAGTGTAATATAAACAGAGACAGGGTCTAGTGTAATATAAACAGAGACAGGGTCTAGTGTAATATAAACAGAGACAGGTCTAGTGTAATATAAACAGAGACAGGTCTAGTGTAATATAAACAGAGACAGGGTCTAGTGTAATATAAACAGAGACAGGGTCTAGTGTAATATAAACAGAGACAGGGTCCTCGTGTAAATAAACAGAGACAGGGTCTAGTGTAATATAAACAGAGACAGGGTCTAGTGTAATATAAACAGAGACAGGGTCCAGTGTAATATAATCAGAGACAGAGTCTAATGTAATATAAACAAGACAGGTTCTAGTGTAATATAAACAGAGACAGGGTCGAGTGTAATAGAAACAGAGACAGGTCTAGTGTAAAATAAACAGAGACAGGGTCTAGTGCAAGATATACAGAGACAGGGTCGAGTGTAATATAAACAGAGACAGGGTTCTAGTGTAATATAAACAGAGGACAGGGTTCTAGTGTAAATAAACAGAGACAGGGTCTAGTGTAATATAAACGAGACAGAGGTCTAGTGTAATATAAACAGGACAGGTCTAGTGTAATATAAACAGAGACAGGGTCTAGTGTAATATAACAGAGACAGGAGCCTAGTGTAATATAAACAGAGACAGAGTCCTAGTTAATATAAACAGAGACAGGGTCTCGTGGATATATAAAAGAGACAGGGTCTAGTGTAATATAAAACAGAGACAGGGCCTAGTGTAATATAAACAGAGACAGGTTCGTAGGTAATATAAACAGAGACAGGGTCGAGTGTAATATAAACAGAGACAGGGTCTAGTGTAATATAAACAGATGACAGGGTCTAGTGCTATATTAACAGAGACAGGGTCTAGTGTAATATAAACAGAGACAGGATCTAGTGTAATATAAACAGAGACGGGTCTAGTGTAATATAAACAGGACAGGGTCTAGTGTAATATAAACAGAGACAGGGCTCTAGTGTAAAATAAACAGAGACAGGGCCTAGTGTAATATAACTGAGACAGGGTCTAGTGTAATATAAACAGAGACAAGGTCTAGTGCAAAATAAACAGACAGGGTCCTAGAGTAATAAAACAGAGACAGGGTCAGTGTAAATAAAACAGAGACAGGTCTAGTGTAATATAAACAGAGACAGGGTCTAGTGTAATATAAACAGAGACAGGTCTAGTGTAATATAAACAGAGACAGGGTCTAGTGTAATATAAAAAAGAGACAGGGTCTAGTGTAATATAAACAGAGACAGGGTCTAGTGTAATATAAACAGAGACAGGGTCTAGTGTAATATAAACAGAGACAGGGTCTATGTATATATAAACAGAGACAGGGTCTAGTGTAATATAAACAGAGACAGGGTCTAGTGTAATATAAACAGAGACAGGGTCTAGTGTAATATAAACAGAGACAGGGTCTAGTGTAATATAAACAGAGACAGGTCTAGTGTAATATAAACAGAGACAGGGTCTAGTGTAATATAAACAGAGACAGGGTCTAGTGTAATATAAACAGAGACAGGGTCTAGTGTAATATAAACAGAGACAGGTCTAGTGTAATATAAACAGAGACAGGGTCTAGTGTAATATAAACAGAGACAGGTCTAGTGTAATATAAACAGAGACAGGTCTAGTGTAATAAAACAGAGACAGGGTATGTAATATAAACAGAGACAGGGTCTAGTGTAATATAAACAGAGACAGGGTCTAGTGTAAATAAACAGAGACAGGGTCTAGTGTAATATAAACAGAGACAGGGTCTAGTGTAATATAACAGAGACAGGGTCTAGTGTAATAAACAGAGACAGGTCTAGTGTAATATAAACAGAGACAGGGTCTAGTGTAATATAAACAGACAGGGTCCAGTGTAATATAAACAGAGACAGGGTCTAGTGTAATATAAACAGAGACAGGGTCTAGTGTAATATAAACAGAGACAGGGTCTAGTGTAATATAAACAGAGACAGGGTCTAGTGTAATATAAACAGAGACAGGGTCTAGTGTAATATAAACAGAGACAGGGTCTAGTGTAATATAAACAGAGACAGGGTCTAGTGTAATATAAACAGAGACAGGTCTAGTGTAATATAAACAGAGACAGGGTCTAGTGTAATATAAACAGAGACAGGGTCTAGTGTAATATAAACAGAGACAGGGTCTAGTGTAATATAAACAGAGACAGGGTCTAGTGTAATATAAACAGAGACAGGGTCTAGTGTAATATAAACAGAGACAGGGTCTAGTGTAATATAAACAGAGACAGGGTCTAGTGTAATATAAACAGAGACAGGGTCTAGTGTAATATAAACAGAGACAGGGTCTAGTGTAATATAAACAGAGACAGGGTCTAGTGTAATATAAACAGAGACAGGGTCTAGTGTAATATAAACAGAGACAGGGTCTAGTGTAATATAAACAGAGACAGGGTCTAGTGTAATATAAACAGAGACAGGGTCTAGTGTAATATAAACAGAGACAGGGTCTAGTGTAATATAAACAGAGACAGGGTCTAGTGTAATATAAACAGAGACAGGGTCTAGTGTAATATAAACAGAGACAGGGTCTAGTGTAATATAAACAGAGACAGGGTCTAGTGTAATATAAACAGAGACAGGGTCTAGTGTAATATAAACAGAGACAGGGTCTAGTGTAATATAAACAGAGACAGGGTCTAGTGCATAATAAAACAGAGTCAGGGCTCTAGTGTAATATAAACAAGTCAGGGGCCTAGTGTAATATAAACAGAGACAGGGTCTAGTGTAATATAAACAGAGACAGGGGTCTAGAGTAAAGATAAACAGAGCAGGGCCTAGTAGTATATAAACAGAGACAGGGTCTAGTGTAATATAAACAGAGACAGGGTCTAGTGTAATATAAACAGAGACAGGGTCTAGTGTAATATAAACAGAGACAGGGTCTAATGTAATATAAACAGAGTCAGGGTCTAATGTAATATAAACAGAGACAGGGTCTAGTGTAATATAAACAGAGACAGGGTCTAGTGTAATATAAACAGAGACAGGGTCTAGTGTAATATAAACAGAGACAGGGTCTAGTGTAATATAAACAGAGACAGGTCTAGTGTAATATAAACAGAGACAGGGTTTGTGTAATATAAACAGAGACAGGGTCTAGTGTAATATAAACAGAGACAGGGTCTAGTGTAATATAAACAGAGACAGGGTCTAGTGTAATATAAACAGAGACAGGGTCTAGTGTAATATAAACAGAGACAGGGTCTAGTGTAATATAAACAGAGACAGGGTCTAGTGTAATATAAACAGAGACAGGGTCTAGTGTAATATAAACAGAGACAGGGTCTAGTGTAATATAAACAGAGACAGGGTCTAGTGTAATATAAACAGAGACAGGGTCTAGTGTAATATAAACAGAGACAGGGTCTAGTGTAATATAAACAGAGACAGGGTCTAGTGTAATAAAAACAGAGACAGGTCTAGTGTAATATAAACAGAGACAGGGTCTAGTGTAATATAAACAGAGACAGGGTCTAGTGTAATATAAACAGAGACAGGGTCTAGTGTAATATAAACAGAGACAGGGTCTAGTGTAATATAAACAGAGACAGGGTCTAGTGTAATATAAACAGAGACAGGGTCTAGTGTAATATAAACAGAGACAGGGTCTAGTGTAATATAAACAGAGACAGGGTCTAGTGTAATATAAACAGAGACAGGGTCTAGTGTAATATAAACAGAGACAGGGTCTAGTGTAATATAAACAGAGACAGGGTCTAGTGTAATATAAACAGAGACAGGGTCTAGTGTAATATAAACAGAGACAGGGTCTAGTGTAATATAAACAGAGACAGGGTCTAGTGTAATATAAACAGAGACAGGGTCTAGTGTAATATAAACAGAGACAGGGTCTAGTGTAATATAAACAGAGACAGGGTCTAGTGTAATAAAACAGAGACAGGGTCTAGTGTAATATAAACAGAGACAGGGTCTAGTGTAATATAAACAGAGACAGGGTCTAGTGTAATATAAACAGAGACAGGGTCTAGTGTAATATAAACAGAGACAGGGTCTAGTGTAATATAAACAGAGACAGGGTCTAGTGTAATATAAACAGAGACAGGTCTAGTGTAATATAAACAGAGACAGGGTCTAGTGTAATATAAACAGAGACAGGGTCTAGTGTAATATAAACAGAGACAGGGTCTAGTGTAATATAAACAGAGACAGGGTCTAGTGTAATATAAACAGAGACAGGGTCTAGTGTAATATAAACAGAGACAGGGTCTAGTGTAATATAAACAGAGACAGGGTCTAGTGTAATATAAACAGAGACAGGGTCTAGTGTAATATAAACAGAGACAGGGTCTAGTGTAATATAAACAGAGACAGGGTCTAGTGTAATATAAACAGAGACAGGGTCTAGTGTAATATAAACAGAGACAGGGTCTAGTGTAATATAAACAGAGACAGGGTCTAGTGTAATATAAACAGAGACAGGGTCTAGTGTAATATAAACAGAGACAGGGTCTAGTGTAATATAAACAGAGACAGGGTCTAGTGTAATATAAACAGAGACAGGCTAGTGTAATATAAACAGAGACAGGGTCTAGTGTAATATAAACAGAGACAGGGTCTAGTGTAATATAAACAGAGACAGGGTCTAGTGTAATATAAACAGAGACAGGGTCTAGTGTAATATAAACAGAGACAGGGTCTAGTGTAATATAAACAGAGACAGGGTCTAGTGTAATATAAACAGAGACAGGGTCTAGTGTAATATAAACAGAGACAGGGTCTAGTGTAATATAAACAGAGACAGGGTCTAGTGTAATATAAACAGAGACAGGGTCTAGTGTAATATAAACAGAGACAGGGTCTAGTGTAATATAAACAGAGACAGGGTCTAGTGTAATATAAACAGAGACAGGGTCTAGTGTAATATAAACAGAGACAGGGTCTAGTGTAATATAAACAGAGACAGGGTCTAGTGTAATATAAACAGAGACAGGGTCTAGTGTAATATAAACAGAGACAGGGTCTAGTGTAATATAAACAGAGACAGGGTCTAGTGTAATATAAACAGAGACAGGGTCTAGTGTAATATAAACAGAGACAGGTCTAGTGTAATATAAACAGAGACAGGGTCTAGTGTAATATAAACAGAGACAGGGTCTAGTGTAATATAAACAGAGACAGGGTCTAGTGTAATATAAACAGAGACAGGGTCTAGTGTAATATAAACAGAGACAGGGTCTAGTGTAATATAAACAGAGACAGGGTCTAGTGTAATATAAACAGAGACAGGGTCTAGTGTAATAAAAACAGAGACAGGGTCTAGTGTAATATAAACAGAGACAGGGTCTAGTGTAATATAAACAGAGACAGGGTCTAGTGTAATATAAACAGAGACAGGGTCTAGTGTAATATAAACAGAGACAGGGTCTAGTGTAATATAAACAGAGACAGGGTCTAGTGTAATATAAACAGAGACAGGGTCTAGTGTAATATAAACAGAGACAGGGTCTAGTGTAATATAAACAGAGACAGGGTCTAGTGTAATATAAACAGAGACAGGGTCTAGTGTAATATAAACAGAGACAGGGTCTAGTGTAATATAAACAGAGACAGGGTCTAGTGTAATATAAACAGAGACAGGGTCTAGTGTAATATAAACAGAGACAGGGTCTAGTGTAATATAAACAGAGACAGGGTCTAGTGTAATATAAACAGAGACAGGGTCTAGTGTAATATAAACAGAGACAGGGTCTAGTGTAATATAAACAGAGACAGGGTCTAGTGTAATATAAACAGAGACAGGGTCTAGTGTAATATAAACAGAGACAGGGTCTAGTGTAATATAAACAGAGACAGGGTCTAGTGTAATATAAACAGAGACAGGTTCTAGTGTAATATAAACAGAGACAGGGTCTAGTGTAATATAAACAGAGACAGGGTCTAGTGTAATATAACAGAGACAGGGTCTAGTGTAATATAAACAGAGACAGGGTCTAGTGTAATATAAACAGAGACAGGGTCTAGTGTAATATAAACAGAGACAGGGTCTAGTGTAATATAAACAGAGACAGGGTCTAGTGTAATATAAACAGAGACAGGGTCTAGTGTAATATAAACAGAGACAGGGTCTAGTGTAATATAAACAGAGACAGGGTCTAGTGTAATATAAACAGAGACAGGGTCTAGTGTAATATAAACAGAGACAGGGTCTAGTGTAATATAAACAGAGACAGGGTCTAGTGTAATATAAACAGAGACAGGGTCTAGTGTAATATAAACAGAGACAGGGTCTAGTGTAATATAAACAGAGACAGGGTCTAGTGTAATATAAACAGAGACAGGGTCTAGTGTAATATAAACAGAGACAGGGTCTAGTGTAATATAAACAGAGACAGGGTCTAGTGTAATATAAACAGAGACAGGGTCTAGTGTAATATAAACAGAGACAGGGTCTAGTGTAATATAAACAGAGACAGGGTCTAGTGTAATAAAACAGAGACAGGGTCTAGTGTAATATAAACAGAGACAGGGTCTAGTGTAATATAAACAGAGACAGGGTCTAGTGTAATATAAACAGAGACAGGGTCTAGTGTAATATAAACAGAGACAGGGTCTAGTGTAATATAAACAGAGACAGGGTCTAGTGTAATATAAACAGAGACAGGGTCTAGTGTAATATAAACAGAGACAGGGTCTAGTGTAATATAAACAGAGACAGGTCTAGTGTAATATAAACAGAGACAGGGTCTAGTGTAATATAAACAGAGACAGGGTCTAGTGTAATATAAACAGAGACAGGGTCTAGTGTAATATAAACAGAGACAGGGTCTAGTGTAATATAAACAGAGACAGGGTCTAGTGTAATATAAACAGAGACAGGGTCTAGTGTAATATAAACAGAGACAGGGTCTAGTGTAATATAAACAGAGACAGGGTCTAGTGTAATATAAACAGAGACAGGGTCTAGTGTAATATAAACAGAGACAGGGTCTAGTGTAATATAAACAGAGACAGGGTCTAGTGTAATATAAACAGAGACAGGGTCTAGTGTAATATAAACAGAGACAGGGTCTAGTGTAATATAAACAGAGACAGGGTCTAGTGTAATATAAACAGAGACA
This sequence comes from Squalus acanthias, assembly GCA_030390025.1. Classification (NCBI taxonomy): domain Eukaryota; kingdom Metazoa; phylum Chordata; class Chondrichthyes; order Squaliformes; family Squalidae; genus Squalus; species Squalus acanthias. Next base: position 151,483 of record JASTWF010000682.1, read on the forward strand.
GGGTCTAGTGTAATATAAACAGAGACAGGGTCTAGTGTAATATAAACAGAGACAGGGTCTAGTGTAATATAAACAGAGACAGGGTCTAGTGTAATATAAACAGAGACAGGGTCTAGTGTAATATAAACAGAGACAGGGTCTAGTGTAATATAAACAGAGACAGGGTCTAGTGTAATATAAACAGAGACAGGGTCTAGTGTAATATAAACAGAGACAGGGTCTAGTGTAATATAAACAGAGACAGGGTCTAGTGTAATATAAACAGAGACAGGGTCTAGTGTAATATAAACAGAGACAGGGTCTAGTGTAATATAAACAGAGACAGGGTCTAGTGTAATATAAACAGAGACAGGGTCTAGTGTAATATAAACAGAGACAGGGTCTAGTGTAATATAAACAGAGACAGGGTCTAGTGTAATAAAACAGAGACAGGGTCTAGTGTAATATAAACAGAGACAGGGTCTAGTGTAATATAAACAGAGACAGGGTCTAGTGTAATATAAACAGAGACAGGGTCTAGTGTAATATAAACAGAGACAGGGTCTAGTGTAATATAAACAGAGACAGGGTCTAGTGTAATATAAACAGAGACAGGGTCTAGTGTAATATAAACAGAGACAGGGTCTAGTGTAATATAAACAGAGACAGGGTCTAGTGTAATATAAACAGAGACAGGGTCTAGTGTAATATAAACAGAGACAGGGTCTAGTGTAATATAAACAGAGACAGGGTCTAGTGTAATATAAACAGAGACAGGGTCTAGTGTAATATAAACAGAGACAGGGTCTAGTGTAATATAAACAGAGACAGGGTCTAGTGTAATATAAACAGAGACAGGGTCTAGTGTAATATAAACAGAGACAGGGTCTAGTGTAATATAAACAGAGACAGGGTCTAGTGTAATATAAACAGAGACAGGGTCTAGTGTAATATAAACAGAGACAGGGTCTAGTGTAATATAAACAGAGACAGGGTCTAGTGTAATATAAACAGAGACAGGGTCTAGTGTAATATAAACAGAGACAGGGTCTAGTGTAATATAAACAGAGACAGGGTCTAGTGTAATATAAACAGAGACAGGGTCTAGTGTAATATAAACAGAGACAGGGTCTAGTGTAATATAAACAGAGACAGGGTCTAGTGTAATATAAACAGAGACAGGGTCTAGTGTAATATAAACAGAGACAGGGTCTAGTGTAATATAAACAGAGACAGGGTCTAGTGTAATATAAACAGAGACAGGGTCTAGTGTAATATAAACAGAGACAGGGTCTAGTGTAATATAAACAGAGACAGGTCTAGTGTAATATAAACAGAGACAGGGTCTAGTGTAATATAAACAGAGACAGGGTCTAGTGTAATATAAACAGAGACAGGGTCTAGTGTAATATAAACAGAGACAGGGTCTAGTGTAATATAAACAGAGACAGGGTCTAGTGTAATATAAACAGAGACAGGGTCTAGTGTAATATAAACAGAGACAGGGTCTAGTGTAATATAAACAGAGACAGGGTCTAGTGTAATATAAACAGAGACAGGGTCTAGTGTAATATAAACAGAGACAGGGTCTAGTGTAATATAAACAGAGACAGGGTCTAGTGTAATATAAACAGAGACAGGGTCTAGTGTAATATAAACAGAGACAGGGTCTAGTGTAATATAAACAGAGACAGGGTCTAGTGTAATATAAACAGAGACAGGTCTAGTGTAATATAAACAGAGACAGGGTCTAGTGTAATATAAACAGAGACAGGGTCTAGTGTAATATAAACAGAGACAGGGTCTAGTGTAATATAAACAGAGACAGGTCTAGTGTAATATAAACAGAGACAGGGTCTAGTGTAATATAAACAGAGACAGGGTCTAGTGTAATATAAACAGAGACAGGGTCTAGTGTAATAAAACAGAGACAGGGTCTAGTGTAATATAAACAGAGACAGGGTCTAGTGTAATATAAACAGAGACAGGTCTAGTGTAATATAAACAGAGACAGGGTCTAGTGTAATATAAACAGAGACAGGGTCTAGTGTAATATAAACAGAGACAGGGTCTAGTGTAATATAAACAGAGACAGGGTCTAGTGTAATATAAACAGAGACAGGGTCTAGTGTAATATAAACAGAGACAGGGTCTAGTGTAATAAAACAGAGACAGGGTCTAGTGTAATATAAACAGAGACAGGGTCTAGTGTAATATAAACAGAGACAGGGTCTAGTGTAATATAAACAGAGACAGGGTCTAGTGTAATATAAACAGAGACAGGGTCTAGTGTAATATAAACAGAGACAGGGTCTAGTGTAATATAAACAGAGACAGGGTCTAGTGTAATATAAACAGAGACAGGTCTAGTGTAATATAAACAGAGACAGGGTCTAGTGTAATATAAACAGAGACAGGTCTAGTGTAATATAAACAGAGACAGGGTCTAGTGTAATATAAACAGAGACAGGGTCTAGTGTAATATAAACAGAGACAGGGTCTAGTGTAATATAAACAGAGACAGGGTCTAGTGTAATATAAACAGAGACAGGGTCTAGTGTAATATAAACAGAGACAGGGTCTAGTGTAATATAAACAGAGACAGGGTCTAGTGTAATATAAACAGAGACAGGGTCTAGTGTAATATAAACAGAGACAGGGTCTAGTGTAATATAAACAGAGACAGGGTCTAGTGTAATATAAACAGAGACAGGGTCTAGTGTAATATAAACAGAGACAGGTCTAGTGTAATATAAACAGAGACAGGGTCTAGTGTAATATAAACAGAGACAGGGTCTAGTGTAATATAAACAGAGACAGGGTCTGTGTAATATAAACAGAGACAGGGTCTAGTGTAATATAAACAGAGACAGGGTCTAGTGTAATATAAACAGAGACAGGGTCTAGTGTAATATAAACAGAGACAGGGTCTAGTGTAATATAAACAGAGACAGGGTCTAGTGTAATATAAACAGAGACAGGGTCTAGTGTAATATAAACAGAGACAGGGTCTAGTGTAATATAAACAGAGACAGGGTCTAGTGTAATATAAACAGAGACAGGGTCTAGTGTAATATAAACAGAGACAGGGTCTAGTGTAATATAAACAGAGACAGGGTCTAGTGTAATATAAACAGAGACAGGGTCTAGTGTAATATAAACAGAGACAGGGTCTAGTGTAATATAAACAGAGACAGGTCTAGTGTAATATAAACAGAGACAGGGTCTAGTGTAATATAAACAGAGACAGGGTCTAGTGTAATATAAACAGAGACAGGTCTAGTGTAATATAAACAGAGACAGGGTCTAGTGTAATATAAACAGAGACAGGGTCTAGTGTAATATAAACAGAGACAGGGTCTAGTGTAATATAAACAGAGACAGGGTCTAGTGTAATATAAACAGAGACAGGGTCTAGTGTAATATAAACAGAGACAGGGTCTAGTGTAATATAAACAGAGACAGGGTCTAGTGTAATATAAACAGAGACAGGGTCTAGTGTAATATAAACAGAGACAGGTCTAGTGTAATATAAACAGAGACAGGGTCTAGTGTAATATAAACAGAGACAGGGTCTAGTGTAATATAAACAGAGACAGGGTCTAGTGTAATATAAACAGAGACAGGGTCTAGTGTAATATAAACAGAGACAGGGTCTAGTGTAATATAAACAGAGACAGGGTCTAGTGTAATATAAACAGAGACAGGGTCTAGTGTAATATAAACAGAGACAGGGTCTAGTGTAATATAAACAGAGACAGGGTCTAGTGTAATATAAACAGAGACAGGGTCTAGTGTAATATAAACAGAGACAGGGTCTAGTGTAATATAAACAGAGACAGGGTCTAGTGTAATATAAACAGAGACAGGGTCTAGTGTAATATAAACAGAGACAGGGTCTAGTGTAATATAAACAGAGACAGGGTCTAGTGTAATATAAACAGAGACAGGGTCTAGTGTAATATAAACAGAGACAGGGTCTAGTGTAATATAAACAGAGACAGGGTCTAGTGTAATATAAACAGAGACAGGGTCTAGTGTAATATAAACAGAGACAGGGTCTAGTGTAATATAAACAGAGACAGGGTCTAGTGTAATATAAACAGAGACAGGGTCTAGTGTAATATAAACAGAGACAGGGTCTAGTGTAATATAAACAGAGACAGGGTCTAGTGTAATATAAACAGAGACAGGGTCTAGTGTAATATAAACAGAGACAGGGTCTAGTGTAATATAAACAGAGACAGGGTCTAGTGTAATATAAACAGAGACAGGGTCTAGTGTAATATAAACAGAGACAGGGTCTAGTGTAATATAAACAGAGACAGGGTCTAGTGTAATATAAACAGAGACAGGGTCTAGTGTAATATAAACAGAGACAGGGTCTAGTGTAATATAAACAGAGACAGGGTCTAGTGTAATATAAACAGAGACAGGGTCTAGTGTAATATAAACAGAGACAGGGTCTAGTGTAATATAAACAGAGACAGGGTCTAGTGTAATATAAACAGAGACAGGGTCTAGTGTAATATAAACAGAGACAGGGTCTAGTGTAATATAAACAGAGACAGGGTCTAGTGTAATATAAACAGAGACAGGGTCTAGTGTAATATAAACAGAGACAGGGTCTAGTGTAATATAAACAGAGACAGGGTCTAGTGTAATATAAACAGAGACAGGGTCTAGTGTAATATAAACAGAGACAGGGTCTAGTGTAATATAAACAGAGACAGGGTCTAGTGTAATATAAACAGAGACAGGGTCTAGTGTAATATAAACAGAGACAGGGTCTAGTGTAATATAAACAGAGACAGGGTCTAGTGTAATATAAACAGAGACAGGGTCTAGTGTAATATAAACAGAGACAGGGTCTAGTGTAATATAAACAGAGACAGGGTCTAGTGTAATATAAACAGAGACAGGGTCTAGTGTAATATAAACAGAGACAGGGTCTAGTGTAATATAAACAGAGACAGGGTCTAGTGTAATATAAACAGAGACAGGGTCTAGTGTAATATAAACAGAGACAGGGTCTAGTGTAATATAAACAGAGACAGGGTCTAGTGTAATATAAACAGAGACAGGGTCTAGTGTAATATAAACAGAGACAGGGTCTAGTGTAATATAAACAGAGACAGGGTCTAGTGTAATATAAACAGAGACAGGGTCTAGTGTAATATAAACAGAGACAGGGTCTAGTGTAATATAAACAGAGACAGGGTCTAGTGTAATATAAACAGAGACAGGGTCTAGTGTAATATAAACAGAGACAGGGTCTAGTGTAATATAAACAGAGACAGGGTCTAGTGTAATATAAACAGAGACAGGGTCTAGTGTAATATAAACAGAGACAGGGTCTAGTGTAATATAAACAGAGACAGGGTCTAGTGTAATATAAACAGAGACAGGGTCTAGTGTAATATAAACAGAGACAGGGTCTAGTGTAATATAAACAGAGACAGGGTCTAGTGTAATATAAACAGAGACAGGGTCTAGTGTAATATAAACAGAGACAGGGTCTAGTGTAATATAAACAGAGACAGGGTCTAGTGTAATATAAACAGAGACAGGGTCTAGTGTAATATAAACAGAGACAGGGTCTAGTGTAATATAAACAGAGACAGGGTCTAGTGTAATATAAACAGAGACAGGGTCTAGTGTAATATAAACAGAGACAGGGTCTAGTGTAATATAAACAGAGACAGGGTCTAGTGTAATATAAACAGAGACAGGGTCTAGTGTAATATAAACAGAGACAGGGTCTAGTGTAATATAAACAGAGACAGGGTCTAGTGTAATATAAACAGAGACAGGGTCTAGTGTAATATAAACAGAGACAGGGTCTAGTGTAATATAAACAGAGACAGGGTCTAGTGTAATATAAACAGAGACAGGGTCTAGTGTAATATAAACAGAGACAGGGTCTAGTGTAATATAAACAGAGACAGGGTCTAGTGTAATATAAACAGAGACAGGGTCTAGTGTAATATAAACAGAGACAGGGTCTAGTGTAATATAAACAGAGACAGGGTCTAGTGTAATATAAACAGAGACAGGGTCTAGTGTAATATAAACAGAGACAGGGTCTAGTGTAATATAAACAGAGACAGGGTCTAGTGTAATATAAACAGAGACAGGGTCTAGTGTAATATAAACAGAGACAGGGTCTAGTGTAATATAAACAGAGACAGGGTCTAGTGTAATATAAACAGAGACAGGGTCTAGTGTAATATAAACAGAGACAGGGTCTAGTGTAATATAAACAGAGACAGGGTCTAGTGTAATATAAACAGAGACAGGGTCTAGTGTAATATAAACAGAGACAGGGTCTAGTGTAATATAAACAGAGACAGGGTCTAGTGTAATATAAACAGAGACAGGGTCTAGTGTAATATAAACAGAGACAGGGTCTAGTGTAATATAAACAGAGACAGGGTCTAGTGTAATATAAACAGAGACAGGGTCTAGTGTAATATAAACAGAGACAGGGTCTAGTGTAATATAAACAGAGACAGGGTCTAGTGTAATATAAACAGAGACAGGGTCTAGTGTAATATAAACAGAGACAGGGTCTAGTGTAATATAAACAGAGACAGGGTCTAGTGTAATATAAACAGAGACAGGGTCTAGTGTAATATAAACAGAGACAGGGTCTAGTGTAATATAAACAGAGACAGGGTCTAGTGTAATATAAACAGAGACAGGGTCTAGTGTAATATAAACAGAGACAGGGTCTAGTGTAATATAAACAGAGACAGGGTCTAGTGTAATATAAACAGAGACAGGGTCTAGTGTAATATAAACAGAGACAGGGTCTAGTGTAATATAAACAGAGACAGGGTCTAGTGTAATATAAACAGAGACAGGGTCTAGTGTAATATAAACAGAGACAGGGTCTAGTGTAATATAAACAGAGACAGGGTCTAGTGTAATATAAACAGAGACAGGGTCTAGTGTAATATAAACAGAGACAGGGTCTAGTGTAATATAAACAGAGACAGGGTCTAGTGTAATATAAACAGAGACAGGGTCTAGTGTAATATAAACAGAGACAGGGTCTAGTGTAATATAAACAGAGACAGGGTCTAGTGTAATATAAACAGAGACAGGGTCTAGTGTAATATAAACAGAGACAGGGTCTAGTGTAATATAAACAGAGACAGGGTCTAGTGTAATATAAACAGAGACAGGGTCTAGTGTAATATAAACAGAGACAGGGTCTAGTGTAATATAAACAGAGACAGGGTCTAGTGTAATATAAACAGAGACAGGGTCTAGTGTAATATAAACAGAGACAGGGTCTAGTGTAATATAAACAGAGACAGGGTCTAGTGTAATATAAACAGAGACAGGGTCTAGTGTAATATAAACAGAGACAGGGTCTAGTTAATATAAACAGAGACAGGGTCTAGTGTAATATAAACAGAGACAGGGTCTAGTGTAATATAAACAGAGACAGGGTCTAGTGTAATATAAACAGAGACAGGGTCTAGTGTAATATAAACAGAGACAGGGTCTAGTGTAATATAAACAGAGACAGGGTCTAGTGTAATATAAACAGAGACAGGGTCTAGTGTAATATAAACAGAGACAGGGTCTAGTGTAATATAAACAGAGACAGGGTCTAGTGTAATATAAACAGAGACAGGGTCTAGTGTAATATAAACAGAGACAGGGTCTAGTGTAATATAAACAGAGACAGGGTCTAGTGTAATATAAACAGAGACAGGGTCTAGTGTAATATAAACAGAGACAGGGTCTAGTGTAATATAAACAGAGACAGGGTCTAGTGTAATATAAACAGAGACAGGGTCTAGTGTAATATAAACAGAGACAGGGTCTAGTGTAATATAAACAGAGACAGGGTCTAGTGTAATATAAACAGAGACAGGGTCTAGTGTAATATAAACAGAGACAGGGTCTAGTGTAATATAAACAGAGACAGGGTCTAGTGTAATATAAACAGAGACAGGGTCTAGTGTAATATAAACAGAGACAGGGTCTAGTGTAATATAAACAGAGACAGGGTCTAGTGTAATATAAACAGAGACAGGGTCTAGTGTAATATAAACAGAGACAGGGTCTAGTGTAATATAAACAGAGACAGGGTCTAGTGTAATATAAACAGAGACAGGGTCTAGTGTAATATAAACAGAGACAGGGTCTAGTGTAATATAAACAGAGACAGGGTCTAGTGTAATATAAACAGAGACAGGGTCTAGTGTAATATAAACAGAGACAGGGTCTAGTGTAATATAAACAGAGACAGGGTCTAGTGTAATATAAACAGAGACAGGGTCTAGTGTAATATAAACAGAGACAGGGTCTAGTGTAATATAAACAGAGACAGGGTCTAGTGTAATATAAACAGAGACAGGGTCTAGTGTAATATAAACAGAGACAGGGTCTAGTGTAATATAAACAGAGACAGGGTCTAGTGTAATATAAACAGAGACAGGGTCTAGTGTAATATAAACAGAGACAGGGTCTAGTGTAATATAAACAGAGACAGGGTCTAGTGTAATATAAACAGAGACAGGGTCTAGTGTAATATAAACAGAGACAGGGTCTAGTGTAATATAAACAGAGACAGGGTCTAGTGTAATATAAACAGAGACAGGGTCTAGTGTAATATAAACAGAGACAGGGTCTAGTGTAATATAAACAGAGACAGGGTCTAGTGTAATATAAACAGAGACAGGGTCTAGTGTAATATAAACAGAGACAGGGTCTAGTGTAATATAAACAGAGACAGGGTCTAGTGTAATATAAACAGAGACAGGGTCTAGTGTAATATAAACAGAGACAGGGTCTAGTGTAATATAAACAGAGACAGGGTCTAGTGTAATATAAACAGAGACAGGGTCTAGTGTAATATAAACAGAGACAGGGTCTAGTGTAATATAAACAGAGACAGGGTCTAGTGTAATATAAACAGAGACAGGGTCTAGTGTAATATAAACAGAGACAGGGTCTAGTGTAATATAAACAGAGACAGGGTCTAGTGTAATATAAACAGAGACAGGGTCTAGTGTAATATAAACAGAGACAGGGTCTAGTGTAATATAAACAGAGACAGGGTCTAGTGTAATATAAACAGAGACAGGGTCTAGTGTAATATAAACAGAGACAGGGTCTAGTGTAATATAAACAGAGACAGGGTCTAGTGTAATATAAACAGAGACAGGGTCTAGTGTAATATAAACAGAGACAGGGTCTAGTGTAATATAAACAGAGACAGGGTCTAGTGTAATATAAACAGAGACAGGGTCTAGTGTAATATAAACAGAGACAGGGTCTAGTGTAATATAAACAGAGACAGGGTCTAGTGTAATATAAACAGAGACAGGGTCTAGTGTAATATAAACAGAGACAGGGTCTAGTGTAATATAAACAGAGACAGGGTCTAGTGTAATATAAACAGAGACAGGGTCTAGTGTAATATAAACAGAGACAGGGTCTAGTGTAATATAAACAGAGACAGGGTCTAGTGTAATATAAACAGAGACAGGGTCTAGTGTAATATAAACAGAGACAGGGTCTAGTGTAATATAAACAGAGACAGGGTCTAGTGTAATATAAACAGAGACAGGGTCTAGTGTAATATAAACAGAGACAGGGTCTAGTGTAATATAAACAGAGACAGGGTCTAGTGTAATATAAACAGAGACAGGGTCTAGTGTAATATAAACAGAGACAGGGTCTAGTGTAATATAAACAGAGACAGGGTCTAGTGTAATATAAACAGAGACAGGGTCTAGTGTAATATAAACAGAGACAGGGTCTAGTGTAATATAAACAGAGACAGGGTCTAGTGTAATATAAACAGAGACAGGGTCTAGTGTAATATAAACAGAGACAGGGTCTAGTGTAATATAAACAGAGACAGGGTCTAGTGTAATATAAACAGAGACAGGGTCTAGTGTAATATAAACAGAGACAGGGTCTAGTGTAATATAAACAGAGACAGGGTCTAGTGTAATATAAACAGAGACAGGGTCTAGTGTAATATAAACAGAGACAGGGTCTAGTGTAATATAAACAGAGACAGGGTCTAGTGTAATATAAACAGAGACAGGGTCTAGTGTAATATAAACAGAGACAGGGTCTAGTGTAATATAAACAGAGACAGGGTCTAGTGTAATATAAACAGAGACAGGGTCTAGTGTAATATAAACAGAGACAGGGTCTAGTGTAATATAAACAGAGACAGGGTCTAGTGTAATATAAACAGAGACAGGGTCTAGTGTAATATAAACAGAGACAGGGTCTAGTGTAATATAAACAGAGACAGGGTCTAGTGTAATATAAACAGAGACAGGGTCTAGTGTAATATAAACAGAGACAGGGTCTAGTGTAATATAAACAGAGACAGGGTCTAGTGTAATATAAACAGAGACAGGGTCTAGTGTAATATAAACAGAGACAGGGTCTAGTGTAATATAAACAGAGACAGGGTCTAGTGTAATATAAACAGAGACAGGGTCTAGTGTAATATAAACAGAGACAGGGTCTAGTGTAATATAAACAGAGACAGGGTCTAGTGTAATATAAACAGAGACAGGGTCTAGTGTAATATAAACAGAGACAGGGTCTAGTGTAATATAAACAGAGACAGGGTCTAGTGTAATATAAACAGAGACAGGGTCTAGTGTAATATAAACAGAGACAGGGTCTAGTGTAATATAAACAGAGACAGGGTCTAGTGTAATATAAACAGAGACAGGGTCTAGTGTAATATAAACAGAGACAGGGTCTAGTGTAATATAAACAGAGACAGGGTCTAGTGTAATATAAACAGAGACAGGGTCTAGTGTAATATAAACAGAGACAGGGTCTAGTGTAATATAAACAGAGACAGGGTCTAGTGTAATATAAACAGAGACAGGGTCTAGTGTAATATAAACAGAGACAGGGTCTAGTGTAATATAAACAGAGACAGGGTCTAGTGTAATATAAACAGAGACAGGGTCTAGTGTAATATAAACAGAGACAGGGTCTAGTGTAATATAAACAGAGACAGGGTCTAGTGTAATATAAACAGAGACAGGGTCTAGTGTAATATAAACAGAGACAGGGTCTAGTGTAATATAAACAGAGACAGGGTCTAGTGTAATATAAACAGAGACAGGGTCTAGTGTAATATAAACAGAGACAGGGTCTAGTGTAATATAAACAGAGACAGGGTCTAGTGTAATATAAACAGAGACAGGGTCTAGTGTAATATAAACAGAGACAGGGTCTAGTGTAATATAAACAGAGACAGGGTCTAGTGTAATATAAACAGAGACAGGGTCTAGTGTAATATAAACAGAGACAGGGTCTAGTGTAATATAAACAGAGACAGGGTCTAGTGTAATATAAACAGAGACAGGGTCTAGTGTAATATAAACAGAGACAGGGTCTAGTGTAATATAAACAGAGACAGGGTCTAGTGTAATATAAACAGAGACAGGGTCTAGTGTAATATAAACAGAGACAGGGTCTAGTGTAATATAAACAGAGACAGGGTCTAGTGTAATATAAACAGAGACAGGGTCTAGTGTAATAAAACAGAGACAGGGTCTAGTGTAATATAAACAGAGACAGGGTCTAGTGTAATATAAACAGAGACAGGGTCTAGTGTAATATAAACAGAGACAGGGTCTAGTGTAATATAAACAGAGACAGGGTCTAGTGTAATATAAACAGAGACAGGGTCTAGTGTAATATAAACAGAGACAGGGTCTAGTGTAATATAAACAGAGACAGGGTCTAGTGTAATATAAACAGAGACAGGGTCTAGTGTAATATAAACAGAGACAGGGTCTAGTGTAATATAAACAGAGACAGGGTCTAGTGTAATATAAACAGAGACAGGGTCTAGTGTAATATAAACAGAGACAGGGTCTAGTGTAATATAAACAGAGACAGGGTCTAGTGTAATATAAACAGAGACAGGGTCTAGTGTAATATAAACAGAGACAGGGTCTAGTGTAATATAAACAGAGACAGGGTCTAGTGTAATATAAACAGAGACAGGGTCTAGTGTAATATAAACAGAGACAGGGTCTAGTGTAATATAAACAGAGACAGGGTCTAGTGTAATATAAACAGAGACAGGGTCTAGTGTAATATAAACAGAGACAGGGTCTAGTGTAATATAAACAGAGACAGGGTCTAGTGTAATATAAACAGAGACAGGGTCTAGTGTAATATAAACAGAGACAGGGTCTAGTGTAATATAAACAGAGACAGGGTCTAGTGTAATATAAACAGAGACAGGGTCTAGTGTAATATAAACAGAGACAGGGTCTAGTGTAATATAAACAGAGACAGGGTCTAGTGTAATATAAACAGAGACAGGTCTAGTGTAATATAAACAGAGACAGGGTCTAGTGTAATATAAACAGAGACAGGGTCTAGTGTAATATAAACAGAGACAGGGTCTAGTGTAATATAAACAGAGACAGGGTCTAGTGTAATATAAACAGAGACAGGGTCTAGTGTAATATAAACAGAGACAGGGTCTAGTGTAATATAAACAGAGACAGGGTCTAGTGTAATATAAACAGAGACAGGGACTAGTGTAATATAAAGAGAGACAGGGTCTATTGAAATATAAACAGAGACAGGGTCTAATGTAATATAAACAGAGACAGGGTCTAGTGTAATATAAACAGAGACAGAGTCTAGTGTAATATAAACTGAGACAAGGTCTAGTGTAATATAAACAGAGACAGGGTCTAGTGTAATATAAACTGAGTCAGGGTCTAGTGTAATATAAACAGAGACAGAGTCTAGTGTAATATAAACTGAGACAAGGTCTAGTGTAATATGAACAGAGACAGGGTCTATTGTAAAATAAACAGAGACAGGGTCTATTGAAATATAAACAGAGACAGGGTCCAGTGTAATATAAACAGAGACAGGGTCTAGTGTAATATAAACAGAGACAGGGTCTAGTGTAATAGAAACAGAGTCAGGGTCGAGTGTAATACAAACAGAGACAGGGTCTAGTGTAATATAAACAGAGACAGGGTCTAGTGTAATATAAACAGATACAGGGTCTAGTGTAATATAAACTGAGACAGGGTCTCGTATAATATAAACAGAGACAGGGTCTAGTATAATATAAACAGAGACAGGGTCTAGTATAATATAAACAGAGACAGGGTCTAGTGTAATATAAACTGAGTCAGGGTCTAGTGTAATATAAACAGAGACAGCGTCTTGTGTAATATAAACAGAGACAGGGTCTCGTGTAATATAAACAGAGACAGGGTCTAGAGTAATATAAATAGAGACAGGGTCTAGTGTAATATAAACAGAGACAGGGTCTAGTGTAATATAAATAGAGACAGGGTCTAGTGTAATATAAACAAAGACAGAGTCTAGTGTAATATAAACAGAGACAGGGTCTAGTGTAATATAAATAGAGACAGGGTCTAGTGTAATATAAACAAAGACAGAGTCTAGTGTAATATAAACAGAGACAGGGTCTAGTGTAATATAAACAGAGACACGGTCTAGTGTAAAATAAACATAGAAAGGGTCTAGTGTAATATAAACAGCGACAGGGTCTAGTGTAAAATGAACAGAGACAGGGTCTAGTGTAATAACAACAGAGACAGGGTCTAGTGTAATATAAATAGAGACAGGGTCTAGTGTAATATAAACAGAGACAGGGTCTAGTGTTATATAAACAGAGACAGGGTCTAGTGTAATATAAATAGAGACAGGGTCTAGTGTAATATAAACCGAGACAGGGTCTAGTGTAATATAAATAGAGACAGGGTCCAGTGTAATATAAACAGAGACAGAGTCCAGTGTAATATAAACTGAGACAAAGTCTAGTGTAATATAAACAGAGACAGGGACTAGTGTAATATAAAGAGAGACAGGGTCTATTGAAATATAAACAGAGACAGGGTCTAATGTAATATAAACAGAGACAGGGTCTAGTGTAATATAAACAGAGACAGAGTCTAGTGTAATATAAACTGAGACAAGGTCTAGTGTAATATAAACAGAGACAGGGTCTAGTGTAATATAAACTGAGTCAGGGTCCAGTGTAATATAAACAGAGACAGGGTCGAGTGTAATATAAATAGAGACAGGGTCTAGTGTAATATAAACAGAGACAGAGTCTAGTGTAATATAAACTGAGACAAGGTCTAGTGTAATATGAACAGAGACAGGGTCTATTGTAAAATAAACAGAGACAGGGTCTATTGAAATATAAACAGAGACAGGGTCCAGTGTAATATAAACAGAGACAGGGTCTAGTGTAATATAAACAGAGACAGGGTCTAGTGTAATAGAAACAGAGTCAGGGTCGAGTGTAATACAAACAGAGACAGGGTCTAGTGTAATATAAACAGAGACAGGGTCTAGTGTAATATAAACAGATACAGGGTCTAGTGTAATATAAACTGAGACAGGGTCTCGTATAATATAAACAGAGACAGGGTCTAGTATAATATAAACAGAGACAGGGTCTAGTATAATATAAACAGAGACAGGGTCTAGTGTAATATAAACTGAGTCAGGGTCTAGTGTAATATAAACAGAGACAGCGTCTTGTGCAATATAAACAGAGACAGGGTCTAGTGTAATATAAACAGAGACAGGGTCTATTGTAATATAAACAGAGACAGGGTCTAGTGTAATATAAACAGAGACAGGGTCTAGTGTAATATAAACAGAGACAGGTCTAGTGTAATATAAACAGAGACAGGGTCTAGTGTAATATAAACAGAGACAGGGTCTAGTGTAATATAAACAGAGACAGGGTCTAGTGTAATATAAACAGAGACAGGGTCTAGTGTAATATAAACAGAGACAGGTCTAGTGTAATATAAACAGAGACAGGGTCTAGTGTAATATAAACAGAGACAGGGTCTAGTGTAATATAAACAGAGACAGGGTCTATTGTAATATAAACAGAGACAGGGTCTAGTGTAATATAAACAGAGACAGGGTCTAGTGTAATATAAACAGAGACAGGGTCTAGTGTAATATAAACAGAGACAGGGTCTAGTGTAATATAAACAGAGACAGGGTCGAGTGTAATATAAACAGAGACAGGGTCTAGTGTAATATAAACAGAGACAGGGTCTAGTGTAATATAAACTGAGTCAGGGTCGAGTGTAATATAAACAGAGACAGGGTCTAGTGTAATATAAACAGAGACAGGGTCTAGTGTAATATAAATAGAGACAGGGTCGAGTGTAATTTTAACAGAGACAGGGTCTAGTGTAATATAAACAGAGACAGGGTCTAGACTAAAATGAACAGAGACAGGGTCTGGTGTAATAACAACAGAGACAGGGTCTAGTGTAATATAAATAGAGACAGGGTCTAGTGTAATATAAACAAAGAGATGGTCTAGTGTAATAACAACAGAGACAGGGTCTAGTGTAATATAAACAGAGACAGGGTCTAGTGCAATATAAACAGAGACAGGGCCTAGTGTAAAATAAACATAGAAAGGGTCTAGTGTAATATAAACAGCGACAGGGTCTAGTGTAAAATAAACAGAGAAAGGGTCTACTGTAATAACAACAGAGACAGGGTTTATTGCAATATAAACAGAGACAGGGTCTAGTGCAATATAAACAGAGACAGGGTCTAGTGTAATATAAATAGAGACAGGGTCTAGTGTAATATAAACAGAGACAGGGTCTAGTATAATATAAATAGAGACAGTGTCTAGTGTAATAAAAACAGAGACAGAGTCTAGTGTAATATAAACTGAGACAAGGTCTAGTGTAATATAACCAGAGACAGGGTCTAGTGTAATACAAACACAGTCAGGGTCTAGTGTAATATAAACAGAGACAGGGTCTAGTGTAATATAAACTGAGTCAGGGTCTAGTGTAATATAAACAGAGACAGGGTCTAGTGTAATATAAACAGAGACAGGGTCTAGTGTAATATAAATAGAGACAGGGTCGAGTGTAATATAAACAGAGACAGGGTCTAGTGTAATATAAACAGAGACAGGGTCTAGAGTAATATAAATAGAGACAGGGTCTAGTGTAATATAAACAGAGACAGGGTCTAGTGTAATATAAACAAAGACAGAGTCTAGTGTAATATAAACAGAGACAGGGTCTAGTGTAATATAAACAGAGACACGGTCTAGTGTAAAATAAACATAGAAAGGGTCTAGTGTAATATAAACAGCGACAGGGTCTAGTGTAAAATGAACAGAGACAGGGTCTAGTGTAATAACAACAGAGACAGGGTCTAGTGTAATATAAATAGAGACAGGGTCTAGTGTAATATAAACAGAGACAGGGTCTAGTGTAATATAAACAGAGACAGAGTCCAGTGTAATATATACTGAGACAAGGTCTAGTGTAATATAAACAGAGACAGGGTCGAGTGTAATATAAACAGAGACAGGGTCTAGTGAAATATAAACAGAGACAGGGTCTAGTGTAATATAAACAGAGACAGGGTCGAGTGTAATATAAACAGAGACAGAGTCTAGTGTAATATAAACTGAGACAAGGTCTAGTGTAATATAAACAGAGACAGGGTCTAGTGTAATATAAACTGAGTCAGGGTCTAGTGTAATATAAACAGAGACAGGGTCTAGTGTAATATAAACAGAGACAGGGTCTAGTGTAATATAAACAGAGACAGGGTCTAGTGTAATATAAACAGAGACAGGTCTAGTGTAATATAACAGAGACAGGGTCTAGTGTAATATAAACAGAGACAGGGTCTAGTGAAATATAAACAGAGACAGGGTCTAGTGTAATATAAACAGAGACAGGGTCTAGTGTAATATAAACAGAGACAGGGTCTAGTGTAATATAAACAGAGTCAGGGTCTAGTGTAATATAAACAGAGACAGGGTCTAGTGTAATATAAACAGAGACAGGGTCTAGTGTAATATAAACAGAGACAGGGTCTAGTGTAATATAAACAGAGACAGGGTCTAGTGTAATATAAACAGAGACAGGGTCTAGTGTAATATAAACAGAGACAGGGTCTAGTGTAATATAAACAGAGACAGGGTCTAGTGTAATATAAACTGAGTCAGGGTCTAGTGTAATATAAACAGAGACAGCGTCTTGTGCAATATAAACAGAGACAGGGTCTAGTGTAATATAAACAAAGAGATGGTCTAGTGTAATAACAACAGAGACAGGGTCTAGTGTAATATAAACAGAGACAGGGTCTAGTGCAATATAAACAGAGACAGGGCCTAGTGTAAAATAAACATAGAAAGGGTCTAGTGTAATATAAACAGCGACAGGGTCTAGTGTAAAATAAACAGAGACAGGGTCTACTGTAATAACAACAGAGACAGGGTCTATTGCAATATAAACAGAGACAGGGTCTAGTGCAATATAAACAGAGACAGGGTCTAGTGTAATATAAATAGAGACAGGGTCTAGTGTAATATAAATAGAGACAGTGTCTAGTGTAATAAAAACAGAGACAGAGTCTGGTGTAATATAAATAGAGACAGGGTCTGGTGTAATATAAACAGAGACAGGGTCTAGTATAATATAAATAGAGACTGTGTCTCGTGTAATATAAACAGAGACAGAGTCTAGTGTAATATAAACTGAGACAAGGTCTAGTGTAATTTAACCAGAGACAGAGTCTAGTGTAATATAAACAGAGACAGGGTCTAGTGTAATATAAACAGAGACAGGGTCTAGTGTAATATTAACAGAGACAGTGTCTAGTGCCAGGATATCGGGTCAGGCGCACCTTGGAAAAAGAGTTTGTCTCCCCTGCGGTTGTTCTCCTTCGAGCAGAGAATCCCAAGAGGAGATTTGAGAGAGGTGTTTGAAATCACGAAGGGTTTAGATAGAGTAAATAAAGAGAAACTGTTTCCAGTGACTGATGGGTCGATAACCAGAGGGCACTGATTGAAGGTGATTGGCAGAAGAACCAGAGGTGACACGAGGAAAAACCTTTTTACACAATGAGTGGTTAGGATCTGGAACACACTGCCTGATAGGCTGGTGGATACAGATTCAATAGTAGCCTTCAAAAGGGAATTGGAGAAATACTTGAAGGAGAAAACATTGCAGGGGTTTGGGGAATGAGTGGGACTAACTGGATTGCTCTTCGAAAGAGCCGGCACAGAGTCGATGGGCTGAATAGCCTCCTTCTGTGTGGTACTATTCGATGATTGTATGACAATCTCTTTCTATTTTAATATTTATGATGTTATTGTGGACAGCACATCCCACAGCTGGAATCTGAGCATCACCCACAGGAGTGTGGACTGATGTGAAACCATCTTTAACGGTCTACTGACTCCTGACGTAGCTGGAAAAGCTTTTGCTGTTATTCCCACAATTTGGCACCATCAGCTTTTCCAAAGATCTCTGAGCTTCTCTAATGGCTGCTTTCGTCTCCCTCCATTGTGGGTGATTTTTCTCCCTATTCTCCTGTAAACTGAATCCATCTTGATCTGAACTGGGTTCAATGTGAGACAGTTCGGGGAGTCAGGCATCATTCACCCCTAGACCTACACTGACAAGTTAAACCCCAGACAGCTCCTTAGTAAGGATTGCTCTGGTTCCTCACCATATATGTGTCAGGATACTGAAACCCAGCTTTCTCACAGTCCACTCCTGGAGGCCCCACTCCCTGAGCCTACAACCTTCAGCAGGGTCAGTGCTGGAGTTCCGCAGCGGGAGTGATCCCAGAGTAACTGTCGGGATCGCACCCCGTGGATGTTCCGGGTCGTGTATTTTGAGTTATCCTGGTGTCTAACAAGCACACATCAATAAAACAGGGAATTCCTGGAAACACGCTGCAGGTCCTTCTTTATCTGGAGATCAAATGTCTGTTGTATAATTGTACCAGCAGTTAACAGGCTCCTGTGAACTCCTCCCTCTGCTATTTTAATGCAGACTTTAACCAATTTATTTTAAACGAATTTATTTTAAATGAGCTAACACCTGCCTTAAAATGGTGGACTCAGGACTGTCTCACACACATATTAAATCTTCGTGGAATAATTACCAGTCATTTTTAGACTGGAAACTTAACCCTGCCGTTTCACTTTCAGTCAGGAACAGATCGCAGTTTGACACCAATCTCTGATTTGACAGCACGTTTCCAGCATTCACCGTTGTTCTTCCTGACTCTAAACACAGTTGTAAAGGAGCCTTCTGTTCCGTGCCCAGGAGCTCTGACCCATGGGAGAGAGCGGCTGGGACACATTCCTTACAGGCCTCAAGATTAACCTGCACGGGGACATTGCTGTCAGTGAAGAGAGACGAGAAAGACCAAAGTGCCGTTTGCCCCTCTCAGTGTGGCCCTGAAGGACTGTGTCCAGGCTGTAGTTCTGTTCCCGCCGTACGATCCTCCCCCCAGATTGTCCTTTCTGAGCTCCAGCCAGGTGATGCTAAACACTCAGGTGGGAACGACAAAAATCCACAACAATGTGTTTAAAGCAAAGCTGATTTATTTGACATATATCCAGAATATTAAACTCCAGCCCAGTTACAGGGGTTATTAACATCAGCAGAAATAAACCCCAACTGTCAGTGTGAACACGATTCAGTCCGGGATGTAATTAACAGCAGAATTCAACCCCTGCAGTCATTTGTGAACTCGCTGGTGTCTCAGCAGGCTGGATGACTGAGTGAATCCCTTCGCACACTCAGAGCAGGTGAACGGTCTCTCCCCAGTGTGAACTCGCTGATGTGTCAGCAGGCTGGATGACTGAGTGAATCCCTTCCCACACTCAGAGCAGGTGAACGGCCTCTCCTCAGTGTGAATGCGCTGGTGTACAGTGAGGACAGATGATTGCCTGAACCCAGTCCCGCAGTGAGAGCACCTGAACGGTCTCTCGTCAGTGTGAACATGTTGATGGCGCATCAGTCCCCCGGAACTTTTATAGCATTTCCCGCAGTCCGGGCATTTAAAAGGACTCTCCCCGGTGTGAACTCGTCGATGAATTTCCAGCAGACACGGGTAGTCGAATCACTTCCCACAGTCCCCACATTTACACGGTTTCTCCCCGGTGTGACTGCGCTTGTGTCTCGACAGGCCAGAGAATCGGCTGAAGCCTCGTCCACACACAGAACACGTGTACGGTTTCTCCCCGCTCTGAACGGTGCTTTCTGCTTCCATGTTCAAAGGTCCTGATGAATTGAGTGACTCTGTCAGATTTTGAAGTGATGTTTGGTTTGAGTTTCCTGTCTGCAAATCCTCCCCTTCTAACACCCTGCAAAATGAATTTAAAACAGGAAAAAGGGAGGGTGAGAGAGAACCCACAAAAACACAAAGGCAGGTTGTGAAATTGAGCTGAATGAATCTGGGAATTTGTGGGGCCGGCACTAGAAAAAAGTGACCATGAAAGCTGCCGGATAGTCGTAAAAACCCAACTGGTTCACTAATGTCCTTCAGGGAAGGGAACCCGCCACCCGGTCTGGGCCTACACAAGACTCTGGCCTCTGTGGGAGGAGAGAGAGTGAGGTGGGAGGGGGAGGAGTGAAGGAGTGACTTTATACATCTGCAACTCGACTAGAACTTTGACAGCACCTCCCAAACACGCGACCGCCACCACCTAGAAGGACAAGGGCAGCAGGTGCATGGGAACACCATCACCTCCCAGTTCCCCTCCAGGTCACACACTATCCTGACTTGGACATATATCGCCATTCCTACTCGGCGTTGCTCCGAGCCCAGCGACTCTGACTCGGGGCCTGAGAACCGCACTCGGTGTTGCTGAGGTTTCCATCCTGGGACTGTACATGGGGATTCTAACCCTGGGACTGTACATGGGGATTCTAATCCTGGGACTGTACATGGGGATTCTAACCCTGGGACTATAAATGGGGATTCCAACCCTGGGATTGCACATGGGGATTCTAACCCTGGGACTGTACATGGGGATTCTAACCCTGTGACTGTACATGGGGATTCTAACCCTGGGACTGTGCATGGTGATTCTAACCCTGGGACTGTACATGGGGATTCTAACCCTGGGACTGTACATGGGGATTCTAACCCTGGGACTGTGCATGGGGATTCTAACCCTGGGACTGTCCATGGGGATTCTAACCCTGGAACTGTACATGGGGATTCTAACCCTGGGACTGTACATGGGGATTCCAACCCTGGGACTATAAATGGGGATTCCTATCCTGGGACTGTACAGGGGGGCCCAGCGCTGGGGCTGTTCTGTTACAATTGTGTGGGATGTTAACCGCATGCTCTGCTTTTACCAGCGCCTTCAGGAGAGATGGTGAGAAATCTGAAGTGTGGAGAGTCTGAATCAAATAACTGAGTCAATGATTTACTCTCCCGGGCACTCGGACCCGGTTGGGAACAGACACTGAAGCCCCGCCCACTCTTAGTTCCTGCCCAAGATGTCTGCGCATGCGCTTTGCTACTCACTGAATCAAGATGGCGGCCGTTATCCTGGACCTGTGACCGGGCGAAGCCCCGAAGCTGCAAACACGGGACCTTCAGGTTATTATTCGGGGCTTGGGGCTTGGGGCTTGCGGCCTGCACCAATTGTTTATGAAGCCTCCCCGTCCACCCGCCAGTACATTACTCCGCTCCGTCCGGTTGCTTTTCACGGATTTGGCAGGAGCTAATCCACAGCCACCGTGCTCTGAGATGACACGTCCCGCGCCTGCGCACTGGGCTCCTGTCGTCCGGGTGCGGCACATTCTCCCCCGCGGGGAATGCTGGGTAAAAGCCCCGCCATTGAAAGGCCACATTAGTGAATAGAAACGGATTTACTGGGAATGCATTGAGCACTGAACCATGTTCATTCTGGCAGTTGGAGTCTGTTTCTGCTGATCTTAATAGCCCCTATACCTGGAGATTAATATTCTATATATTGAATAAATCAGCTTTGTACAAACACAGTGGGACGAATATTTGATTTCTCCATGATAAGAGGAGACTAATTGATGTTCTGTTACCGAATGTTCCATTTTTTGGGCCCTTTTCTTACTCTAACTTATATCACTTCTCACCTAGTTTTCCTTCTACCGCATCAAACCCCAGGCTGGTTCTGTTTGAGTCCATGGCTTGTGGGTGTAATTGACTGAACTAGAGTGTCTCACTTTACACTCATCTGAAGTTCCTTTGAACCACCCTTTTATAGAACTATCTTGCATAAGATTTGAAATCTGTTATTTGCTGTATCATTCAATCATTTTTGGATCCGATTTGGTAAAAACACCTCCACCTATATTGCATGTGATCGCCTTTGAATTGTTCTGATCTTTGTAATTGTCATTGCTGATTTTGATGCGCTCTTTGATTTAATCTCTTGTTATCAACATACCTTGCACTATTTCTTTAATCGAGATAATTGTTTCTAATACTTCCTTAATCACGTCTTTAGCTCCTCCATTGAACCCTGTCAATAATCCTTGGTTCGGGTTTCGGGGTTGGCGTTAGGGGCTGGGGTTCGGGTTAGGCTATGAGACAGTGATTAGGGATAGAAACCACTATTGACTACACCAGTGTCACTCGACATGTACTCTTTCATTTCATGGTGTTTTAACCTCATGCAGATGAGTCAGAAAACAGCCTCATGAATTGTTCATTCAAGGAACCTTCTTTCTACCCCAAGCCTGATTTCCTCTCTTCTTTCACATCTCTACATTTGCCACAGAAAAAGACATCAGGGTCATTAGACTTTGGACAGGAAAAGGCGGATCCAGGTGTTGTGCTGATTACAACTAATCATCGGCCTGCCTGAAAGGGGTTCTGACAATAACCTGTCACCAGGCCCCACCAGTAACCATCTGATTCCAACGTCATATCTTCATCCATTACCTGCCCTCACTAGAGCTGGTTTCACCACCATGACCATTCCCCATACCGAGGCTCTCTGATTCCCATTTATAGACTCAGTTTAAGTGGTCCCTTGATTTGGTGTCTTAGTGTAAGTGGTCCCTGGATTTGGTGTCTCAATGTAAGTGATCCCGACACAGAGCAGGTTCCTACATGTTGCAACCCATCCGGCGGGGCCCACTGGGTCAGGATATAAAAAGAGACCACGTGCTGTTCCTCCCCCCACTGCCTGGGGGAAATGAGGCAGATATTTAAAGGGACAGGGACTCCCCTTTCTCTGTCTATTTATAGTTAAAGGGACAGACCCGTTTATCTTGGAGTGTCGGCGGACTTCACTAACAGAGCTCCCATTAACAGTCGCTCCCTTCTTTACTGTGCAGTGATTGGAAAGCTGTTTATTTCAGTAACTTACATTACATAGGATTACAAGATTTTACGATATAGGGTCAGGATATAAAGAAACTGCGCGCTGTTCCTCCTTCCACTGCCTGGGGGAATGGGGCAGATATTTAAAGGGACAGGGACTCCCCTTTCTCTGCTTATTTACAGTTAAAGGGAGACAGACCAATTTAACTTGGCATGTCGGAGGACTCGACTAACAGAGCTCCTATTAATGGGTTTGGGTTAGGGGTTAGGGACAGAAACAACTATTGACAACACCAGTTTCACTCGACGCAGCCTTTTTCATTTGGTGTCTCCGTGTAAGTGGCCCCTGGATTTGGTGTCTCCGTGTAAGTGGCCCCTGGATTTGGTGTCTCAGTGTAAGTGGTCCCTAGATTTGGTGTCTCAGTGTAAGTGGTCCCTGGATTTGGTGTCTCGGTGTAAGTAGTCCCTGGATTTGGTGTCTCAGTGTAATTAGTCTGCACATAAAGCAGTTTCCTGAGGCACCCACCTACACACAGAGCGGGTCCCCGCGGGTGGCCAACAGAGTCAGGATATAAAGGGACCGCGCGCTATTCCTCCTCCCACTGCCTGGGGGAATGGGCCAGATATTTAAAGGGACAGGGACTCCCCTTTCTCTGCCTATTTACATTTAAAGGGACAGACCCGTTTATCTTGGAGTGTCGGCGGACTTCACCAACAGAGCTCCCATGAACAGTCGCTCCCTTCTGTACTGTGCAGTGATTGTAAACCTGTCTGTTTCAGTGACTTGAGCCTTTCTAAAATGTCTCA
Organism: Squalus acanthias; assembly: GCA_030390025.1. Lineage (NCBI taxonomy): Eukaryota > Metazoa > Chordata > Chondrichthyes > Squaliformes > Squalidae > Squalus > Squalus acanthias. The sequence continues at coordinate 175,426 of JASTWF010000682.1, forward strand.
CTATTTTTGACGATCCATTTGACTTGCTTGGTTAATATTGAGACTTCAGAATTTTGCAATGTTGGAGTGACATTTCTTTCAAAATATTCTGTTCTAACCCTCCTCACCCTCTGCCCCGCCAACCCCCCCGCCACACCAACGCCACTTTAGAACACTCTGCACCACTGACTAGGAACCCTGTGGGGTGGAGCAAACATTGCAACATTTGGCAGTGAAATGGATTCACTCAGGACAGACAGCAGGGATTATTTCAGGAAATAACACAGTGTAGTGAGAAAGGAAATGCAGTGGATGTTGTGTAGATGGATTGTCAAAAGGTGTTTGATAAGGTGCCGGACAGGAGGCTTGTTGATCAAATGAAGGCTGACGGTATTAAAGGGAGTGGGGCAGCGTGGATAGGAAGTTGGATAAAGGGCAGAAAACAGAGAGTAGTGGTTAATGGATGTGCTTCAGACTGGAGGGATGTACACAGTGGTGTCCCCCAGGGTCAGTGTTGGCACCATTGCTGTTCTCAATATCGAGAAATGATCTGGGCTTGGGTATGTGGGGCACAAGATCAAAATCTCCAGATGAGACCAAAATAGGGACCCTGGCCAACTGTGAAGAGGACTGTAAGTAACTTCAGTGTGAATACACAGGTTAGTAAATGGGGCAGGTAGATGTCAGCTGAAATTTAATGCAGAGAATTATGAGGTGATGCATTTTGGGAGGAAGAAAAAAGTTGGAAATCTACATTAAATGGTAAAAGTTTAAAAGTAGTAGAGGAGCAGAACAGTAAAGAGGTTTAAGATGCAAGCTAATGCCTTGTCTTATTAATTAGCAGGTTCGAGAGTCTCGTGTCAGCATCTTTAAGACCTTATTAGAAATATAAGATGAGCAGATTCTCTGTCCTCTACCGTACCTTACATTGATCCATCAATCAGAGTAAACTTGCAAGTCCCGCGTGTCCACAGTAACTTACACGAGGTCAGCCCGCTGGATGGAACCTCGGGCACCCTGAGCTTGATCTCCGGTGTCTCCAGTCCCGACTGCCCCCTTACATCAGGATCCCCTCACTTTTATACCCTGTCGTGATCCATCTCTGGCACCTGACTCTTCTTTATCTTCTCTGCTGGGTTTTGGCAGGAAGCGAGGGAAAGACAGCTGGAACTTCTCTAATCTGTGGTTTACAAGGACACTTTCCCTGGTTCAAGGCAGTTACTTTTCTTCAGTAATTTTCTCTTTATCCCTAAATTACTGTTAATGATGTCATTTTACAGTTTCACAGTTATAGGTATGAACATCACACATTATAATCTAATGTATTATTTTACTCACTGTGGTTTCAGCTTATATTGTGGTTTTTAACAGACAAATCCTGTTCTTTCCCCTGATCTGATTAGAGTTTCCACCCAGTGGATTCAGTGAATGGAATGTCTTATCAGTGTTGGCATGGCGACCTGTCTGCAGTGAAACGCTTGTTTGAGTTTCTAACTCAGACTAAACTTCTCTCTCCCATAATGCCCATTATATCAGACATTTAATTCAATGTATTTTAACCATTTTATGTTAAAACATGTTCATCTCTGAACATTATTGCCCCAAAACCTACACAGAGTTTAGCTCCATTTGAGACAGTTGTCAGTATTTGGGAAATCCCTTTAAAGATTATTTGGCAAAAGTAACAATAAACTCCACTGGAGGGAAACACAATCAGCAGCATTTTTACCCCCCTTTCAGGGACAAGAGTGACTCTGACCTTTCACCCTTTGATTTATTTGACAGATATCCAGAATATTAAACTCCAGCCCAGTTAGAAGGGTTATTAACATCAGCAGAAACAAACCCCAACTGTCAGAATGAACACGATTCAGTCCTGGATGTGATTAACAGCAGCAATAACAGCAGAATCCAACCCCTGCAGTCACTTGTGAACTCGCTGGTGTTTCAGCAGGGGCGAGGGCTGGTTAAATCCCTTCCCACACACGGAGCAGGTGAACGGCCTCTCCCCAGTGTGAACTCGCTGGTGTGTCAGCAGGTGAGAGGACTGGTTAAATCCCTTCCCACACATGGAGCAGGTGAACGGCCTCTCCCCAGTGTGAACTCGCTGGTGTGTCTGCAGGTGGGATGAGTTTGTGAATCTCTTCACACAGTGAGAACACGTGAACAGGCTCTGATCAGTGTGAATACGCTGGTGTCTCACCAAGTGGGATCACTGAGTGAATCCCTTCCCACACATGGAGCAAGTGAACGGTCTCTCTCCCGGACCCATCACCACTTCTCCTTCATTTACAGACGCTCCCTGACCCATCACCATTTCTCCTTCATTTACAGACGCTCCCTGACCACTCACCATTTCTCCTTCATTTACAGACGCTCCCTGACCACTCACCATTTCTCCTTCATTTACAGACGCTCCCTGACCCGTCACCATTTCTCCTTCATTTACAGACGCTCCCTGACCCATCACTATTTCTGCTTCATTTACAGATGCTCCCTGACCGCTCACCATTTCTCTTTCATTTACAGACGCTCCCTGACCATTCCCCATTTCTTCTTCATTTACAGATGCTCCCTGACCAGTCACCATTTCTCCTTCATTTACAGACGGTCCTCGGCAAGTTTCTATTTACGGACGGTTCCTGACCATTCCCCATTCTCCTTCATTTATAGACGCTCCCTGACCAGTCACCATTTTTCTCCATTTTCAGACGCTCCCTGACCAGTCACCATTTCCCCTCCATTTATAGATGCTCCCTGACCAGTCAGCATTTCTCCATCATTTACAGATGCTCCCTGACCACTCACCATTTTTCTTCATTTACAGACGCTCCCTGACCAGTCAGCATTTCTCCTCAATTTACAGATAGAGGTGTCAGAATATGGAAAAATGGTAAAAAGAGAAAATTAAAAGTTGAACGCACGCAGCATTCGTAACAAGATAGATGACATGACAGCACAAATAGAAATAAATGGGTATGATCTGATAGCCATTACAGAGACGTGGTTGCAAGGTGACCAATGATTGGAACTGAATATTCAGGGGTATTTGCCATTTCGTATGGATAGGCAGAAAGGAAAAGGAGGTGGTGTAGCTCTGTTAATAAGGGATGAGATCAGTGCAGTAATGAGAAATGATATTGGCCTAGAAGATCAAGACGTAGAATCAGTTTGGGTGGAGATAAGAAATAATAAGGGTAAAAAGTCACTGGTGGGAGTGGTCTACAGGCCCCCAAACAGTAGCCACACTGTAGGACAGAGAATAAATCAAGAAATAATAGAGGCTTGTAAGAAAGGTACGGCTATAATCATGGGAGATTTTAATCTTCATAATGATTGGACAAAGCATATTGGCAAAGGTAGACTTGAGGAAGAGTTCTTAGAGTGTATACGGGATGGTTTCTTGGAACAATATGTTGTGGAACCAACCAGGGAGAAGACTATTTTAGATCTGGTAATGTGTAACGAGGCTGGATTAATTAATGATCTCGAAGTGAAGGATCCTCTTGGGAAGAGTGATCATAGCATGGTAGAATTTCAAATTCAGTTTGAGGGTGAGAAAGCTAGGTCTCAAACTAGTGTCCTGAACTTAAACAAAGGTAATTACAAAGGTATGAAGGCAGACTTGGTTAAAGTGGACTGGGAAAATATATTACAGGGTAAGACTGTAGAAAAGCAGTGGCAAACATTTAAGGAGATATTTCATAACTCTCAGCAAAGATATATTCCAGTGAAAAAGAAAGACTCCAAGAGAAGGATGAACCATCCATGGCTAACTAAGGAAGTAAAGGATGGTATCAAATTGAAAATAAAAGCATACAATGTTGCGAAGAATAGTGAAAGGCCAGAGGATTGGGAAATTTTAAAAACCAGCAAAGGACGATTAAAATAATAATAGAGAGAAGATAGCTTATGAGAGAAAGCTAGCAAGAAATATAAAAACAGACAGTAAGAGCTTCTACAGGTATATAAAAAGGAAGAGAGTAGCTAAAGTAAATGTTGATCCCCCAGAGGATGAGTCTGGGGAAGTAATAATGGGAAACAGGGAATTGGCAGAGACTTTGAACAAATAGTTTGTATCAGTCTTCATGGTAGAAGACACTAAAAGCATCCCAATAATGGATAATCAAGTGGCTATTGGGGTGGGTGGGGGGAACTTAAAGCAATCACTATCAATAGAGAGAAAGTACTAGGCAAACTAATGGGACTAAAGGTAGACAAGTCCCCTGGACCTGATGGTCTGCATCCCAGAGTCTTAAAAGAGGTGGCTGCAGAGATAGTGGATGCATTGGTTGTAATCTACCAAAATTCCCTGGATTCTGGAGAGGTCCCAGCGGACTGGAAAACCGCAAATGTAACGCCCCTATTTAAGAAAGGAGGGAGACAGAAAGCAGGCAACTATCGACCAGTTAGCCTAACATCTGTCATTGGGAAAATGCTGGAGTCCATCATTAAGGAAGTGATAGGACATTTAGAAAATCATAATATAGTCAAGCAGAGTCAGCATGGTTTTATGAAAGGGAAATCATGTTTGACAAATCTACTAGAGTTCTTTGAGGATGTAACAAGCAGGCTGGATAAAGGGGAACCAGTAAATGTTGTGTATTTGGATTTCCAGAAGGCATTCAATAAGGTGCCACATAAAAAGTTACTACACAAGATAAGAGCTCACGGGGTTGGGGGTAATATATTAGCATGGATAGAGGATTGGCTAACTAACAGAAAACAGAGAGTCGGGATATATGGGTCATTTTCAGGTTGGCAAACTGTAACTAGTGGGGTGCTGCAGGGATCAGTGCTGGGGCCTCAACTATTTACAATCTATATTAATGACTTGGATGAAGGGACTGAGTGTAATGCAGCCAAATTTGCTGATGATACAAAGATAGGTGGGAAAGCAAGTTGTGTGGAGGAGTCAAAGAATCTCCAAAGGGAAAGAGACAGGCTCAGTGAGTGGGCAAAAATCTGGCAGATGGAGTTTAATGTGGGAAAATGCAAGGTTATCCACTTTGGTAGGAAAAATAAAAAAGCAAATTATTATTTAAATGGGGAGAGATTACAAAATGCTGAGGTACAGAGGGATCTGGGGGTCCTTGTACATGAAACACAAAAAGTTAGCATGCAGATACAGCAAGTAATTAGGAAGGGAAATGGAATGTTGGCCTTTATTGCAAAGAGAATGGAGTATAAAAGTAGTGAAGTCCTGTTACAACTGTACAGGGCGTTGGTGAGACTACACCTGGAGTACTGCGTACAGTTTTGGTCTCCTTATTTAAGGAAGGACATACTTGCATTGGAGGCAGTTCAGAGAAGGTTCACGAGGTTGATTCCAGAGATGAAGGGGTTATCTTATGAAGAAAGGTTGAGCAGGTTGGGCCTGTACTCACTGGAGTTTGGAAGAATGAGGTGATCTTATTGAAACATATAAGATTCTGAAGGGGCTTGACAGGGTAGATGCAGAGAGGATGTTTCCCCTCGTGGGGGAATCTAGAACTAGGGGACATAATTTCAGAATAAGGGGAAACCCTTTTAAATCGGAAATGAGGAGGAATTTATTCTCTCAGAGAGTCGTGAATCTTTGGAATTCTCTTCCCCAGAGAGCTGTGGAGGCTGGGTCATTGAATATATTTAAGGTGGAGATAGACAGATTTTTGAACGATAAGGGAGTCAAGGGTTAAGGGGAGCGGGCAGGGAAGTGGAATTGAGGCCAAGATCAGATCAGCCATGATCTTATTGAATGGCGGAGCAGGCTCGAGGGGCCAAATGACCTACTCCTGCTCCTACGTCTTATGTTCTTACCAGTCACCATTACTCCTTCATTTACAGACACTCCCTGATCAGTCTCCATTTCTATATTTACAGACACTCCCTGGCCATTCCCCATTTCTCCATTTACAGATGCTCCCTGACCAGTCACCATTACTCCTTCATTTACAGACACTCCCTGATCAGTCTCCATTTCTCCATTTACAGATGCTCCATGACCAGTCACCATTTCACTTCCATTTATAGACACTCCCTGATCAGTCACCATATCTCCTCCATTTACAGACACTCCCTGACCATTCCCCATTTCTCCTCCATTTACAGACACTCCCTGACCATTCCCCATTTCTCCTCCATTTACAGACACTCCCTGACCAATCCCCATTTCTCCTCCATTTACAGACACTCCCTGACCATTTCCCATTTCTCCTCCATTTATAGACACTCCCAGACCAGTCAGCATTACTCCTTCATTTACAGACGCTCCCTGACCAGTGCCCATTTCTCCTTCATTGAATGATGCTCCCTGACCAGTCACCATTTCGCCTCCATTTACAGACGCTCCCTGACCAGTCCCCATTTCTCCTCCATTTACAGACGCTCCCTTACCAGTCCCCATTTCTCCTCCATTTACAGATGCTCCCTGGCCAGTCCCCATTTCTCCTTCATTTACAGACGCTCCCTGGCAAGTCTCCATTTACGAACGCTCCCTGACCATTGACCATTTCTCCTCCATTTACAGACGCACCCTCACCACTCACCATTTCTCCTTCATTCACAGGCGCTCCCTGACCATTCCCCATTTTTCCTTCATTTACAGACGCTCCCTGACCAGTCTCCATTTCTCCTCCATTTACAGACACTCCCTGACCAATGCCCATTTCTCCTTCATTGAATGATGCTCCCTGACCAAGCACCATTTCTACTTCATTCACAGATGCTCCCTGACCTGTCACCATTTCTTCTTCTTTAACGGAATCTCCCTGATCACTCACCATTTCTCCTCATTTACAGACACTCCCTGACCAGTCAGCATTACTCCTTCATTTACAGACGCTCCCTGACCAGTGCCCATTTCTACTTCATTCACAGACACTTCAAGACCACTCACATTTCTACTCCATTGAAAGACACTCCCAGACCACTCACATTTCTACTCCATTTACAGACGCTCCCTCACCTGTCCCCATTTCTCCTCCATTTACAGACGCTCCCTTACCAGTCCCCATTTCTCCTCCATTAACAGATGCTCCCTGGCCACTCCCCATTTCTCCTTCATTTACAGACGCTCCCTTACCAGTCCCCATTTCTCCTCCATTTACAGATGCTCCCTGCCCAGTCCTCATTTCTCCTTCATTTACAGACACTCCCTGGCAAGTCTCCATTTACAGACGCTCCCTGACCATTGACTATTTCTCCTCCATTCACAGACGTACCCTCACCACTCACCATTTCTCCTCCATTTACACACGCACCCTCACCACTCACCATTACTCCTTCATTCACAGGCGCTCCCTGACCACTCACCTTTTCTCCTCCATTTACAGATGCTCCCTGACCAGTCTCCCTTTCTCCTCCATTTACAGACGCTCCCTGACCACTCACCTTTTCTCCTCCATTTACAGACGCTCCCTGACCAGTCTCCATTTACAGACGCTCCCTGACCTGTCACCATTTCTCCTCCATTTACAGACGCTCCCTGACCAGTCTCCCTTTCTCCTCCATTTACAGACGCTCCTTGACCACTCACCTTTTCTCCTCCATTTACAGACGCTCCCTGACCTGTCTCCTTTCCTCCTCCATTTACAGACGCTCCCTGACCAGTCACCATTACTCCTTCATTTACAGACGCTCCCTGACTCACTTCCTCCCTGTCCCGGAGTTTGCCGCGGGGCCGCTTTGTGGACTTTCTGTTGTTTGCTCCACACCACAGATGGAACCCTGTGGGGTGGAGCAAACATTGCAACATTTGGCAGTGAAATGGATTCACTCAGGACAGACAGCAGGGATTATTTCAGGAAATAACACAGTGTAGTGAGAAAGGAAATGCAGTGGATGTTGTGTAGATGGATTGTCAAAAGGTGTTTGATAAGGTGCCGGACAGGAGGCTTGTTGATCAAATGAAGGCTGACGGTATTAAAGGGAGTGGGGCAGCGTGGATAGGAAGTTGGGTAAAGGGCAGAAAACAGAGAGTAGTGGTTAATGGATGTTCTTCAGACTGGAGGGATGTACACAGTGGTGTCCCCCAGGGTCAGTGTTGGGACCACTGCTCTTCTCAATATAGAGAAATGATCTGGGCTTGGGGATGTGGGGCACAAGATCAAAATCTCCAGATGAGTCCAAAATAGGGACCCTGGCCAACTGTGAAGAGGACTGTAAGTGACTTCAGTGTGAATACACAGGTTAGTAAATGGGGCAGGGAGATGGCAGCTGAAATTTAACACAGAGAAATGTGAGGTGATAGATTTTGGGAGGAAGAAAATGGTAGGAAATCTACATTAAATGGTAAAAGTTTAAAAGGAGTAGAGGAGCAGAACAGTAAAGAGGTTGGTTTACAAGGACACTTTCCCTGGTTCCCTTTACTTCAGTAATGTTCTCATTATCCCTAAACTACCCTGCCTTCTGTTAATGATGTTATTTTACAGTTTCACAGTTATAGGTGTAAACATCACACATTATAATCTGATCTATTCTATTACTCACTCTGGTTTAAGCTTATATTGAGAAGTCGCACAACACCAGGTTATAGTCCAACAGATTTATTTAAAATTACAAGCTTTTGGAGCTGTCGCCCCTTCATCAGGCAAAGGTACAGTGAGTGAATCTACAACATTACACCGTATATATACACAGACACTGCAGAAATACAATCTTTCAGGGAAGGTGTCCTTACATCAAAGACATACCAGAGCACAGCCAAGACAATGAGATGTGTCACAGGGGGTCCAATGTGTCAAATCCTGGTGTCTGCATATCGTCTCCATATCCCTTCCTCTCTCTCCGTCCTTTTTGTGTTTGTTTTTTGTGTTTGCTTTTTTGTGTTTGTTTTTTAAAAACTGGAAAGACAGACAACAATGTCGAGTCACGTTCTGTAGTGTGACATGAACCCGATATCCCTATTGAGGCTGTCCTCATGGGTGCGGAACTTGGCTATCAGTTTCTGCTCGATGATTTTGCGTTGTCGTGTGTCTCTAAGGCTGCCTTGGAGAACGCTAACCCGCAGATCCGAGGCTGAATGCCCTTGACTGCTGAAGTGTTCCCTGACTGGGAGGCAACCATCCTGCCTGGCGATTGTTGCGCGGTGTCCGTTCATACGTTGTCTCAGTGTCTGCACGGTCTCGCCGATGTACCATGCTCTGGGGCATCCTTTCCTGCAACGTATCAGGTAGACAACATTGGTCGAGTCACATGAGTGTGTACCATGTACCTGGTGGGTGGTGTCCTCACGTGTGATGATGGTATCTGTGTTCATGATCTGGCATGTCTTGCAGAGGTTGCCGTGGCAGGGTTGTGTGGTGTCGTGGTCGCTGTTCTCCTGACAGCTGGGTAATTTGCTGCGAACGATGGAACTTTTGAGGTTAGGCGGCTGCTTGAAGGCGAGTAGTGGAGGCGTGGGGATGGCCTTAGCAAGGTGTTTGTCGTCATCGATGAAACAGTGTAATAGGCCGAGGACGGTGAGGTCAGAGTGGGAGTGAAGCGGTGAATTAAAGTGACAGGCGACCGGGAGCTCGGGGTCCCCCTTACGGACTGAACGGAGGTGTTCTGCAAAGCGGTCACCCAATCTGCGTTTGGTCTCCCCACTCTGACCTCACCGTCCTCGGCCTATTACACTGTTCCACGGAAGCGCAGCGTAAGCTCGAGGAACAGCACCTCATCTTTCGTTTAGGCACGCTACAGCCCTCTGGACTCAATATCGAGTTCAACAATTTTAGATCATAACCTCAGCTCCAATCACATTTATATTTTATTTTTTCAACCCTTTTATTTGCCCCCCCACCTTTTTTTTCCTCCTAGAAGCTGGCAGCTGTCCTTCATTCTGCCAGTGGATTTCACACTTCTTTCAGCCTTAATCTGTCACATTAACACCACCTCTAGCCTCGCATATCTCTTAATGTCTCTTAATGTCTCTTCATCTCCCCCTTTGCTCCTTTATCCCCACCCCCTTTTCCCAGCTTTACCCTGGCCTTAAATCTATTTGATTTCCGGCTCTTCCCAGTTCTGACGAAAGGTCATCGACCTGAAACGTTAACTCTCTTTCTCTCTCCACGGATGCTGCCTGGCCTGCTGAGTTTTTCCAGCGTTTTCTGTTGTTATTTATGGTTCAGTGCTCAATGTATTCCCTGTAAATTCTGTTCCATTCACCAATGCGGCCTTTCAATGGCGGGGCTTTTACCCAGCATTCCCAGCGGGGGAGAATGTGCCGCACCCAGACTACAGGAGCCCAGTGCGCAGGCGCAGAAACCACTGGCTGTGGCGCATGCGCCGTGCGTGTCATCTCAGAGGACGCTGCAATTGGCTCAGCTCCTGATGATACCGTGAAAAGCAGCCAACGGAGCGGAGTAATGAACCGGCGGGTGGGCGGGGAGGCTTCATAAACAACTGCTGCAGGCCGCAGACCCCGAATAATAACCTGAAGGTCCCGCGTTTGCAGCTTCGGGGCTTCTCCCGCTCAAAGGCCCAGGATAACGGCCGCCATCTTGATTCAGTGAGTAACAAAGCGCAGGCGCGGCCATCTTGGTCAGGAACAAAGAGTGGGCGGGGCTTCAGTGTCTGTTCCCAACCGGGTCCTAGTGCCCGGGAGAATAAATCATTGACTCAGTTATTTGATTCAGACTCTCCACACTTAGGATTTCTCACCATCTCTCCTGAAGGCGCTGGTAAAAGCAGAGCATACGGTTAACATCCCACACAATTGTAACAGAACAGCCCCAGAGCTGGGCCCCCCTTGTACAGTCCCAGGATAGGAATCCCCTTGTACCGTCCCAGGGTTAGAATCCCCATGTACAGTCCCAGGATAGGAATCCCCATGTACAGTCCCAGGGCTGGAATCCCCATGTACAGTCCCAGGGTTAGAATCCCCATGTACAGTCCCAGGGTTAGAATCCCCATGTACAGTCCCAGGGTTGGAATCCCCATGTACAGTCCCAGGGTTAGAATCCCCATGTACAGAATCCCCATGTACAATCCCAGGGTTGGAATCCCCATGTACAGTCCCAGGGTTAGCATCCCCATGTACAGTCCCAGGGCTGGAATCCCCATGTACAGTCCCAGGGTTGGAATCCCCATGTACAGTCCCAGGGTCAGAATCCCCATGTACAGTCCCAGGGTTGGAATCCCCATGTACAGTCGGAGGGCTGGAACCCTCAGCAACACCGAGTGCGGGTCTCAGGCCCCGAGTCAGAGCCGCCGGGCCCGGGGCAACACCGAGTAGGAACGGCGATATATGCCCAAGTCAGGATAGTGTGTGACTTGGAGGGGAACTGGGAGGTGATGGTGTTCCCATGCAACTGCTGCCCTTGTCCTTCTAGGTGGTGGAGGTCGCGTGTTTGGGAGGTGCTGTCAAAGGTCTAGTCGAGTTACAGATGTCTAAAGTAACTCCATCAGCCCTCCCCCTCCCACCTCACTCTCTCTCCTCCCACAGAGCCCAGAGTCTTGTGCAGGTCCAGACCGGGTGGCGGGTTCCCTTCCCTGAAGGACATTAGTGAACCAGTTGAGTTTTTACGTCAATCCGGCAGCTTTCATGGTCACTTTTTTCTAGTGCCGGCCCCAGAAATTCCCAGATTCATTCAACTCAATTTCACAACCTGCCTTTGTGTTTTTGTGGGTTCTCCCTCACCCTCTCTTTTTCCTGTTTTAAATTCATTTTACAGGCTGTTCGAAGGGGAGGATTTGCAGACGGGAAACTCAAACCAAACATCACTTCAAGATCTGACAGAGTCGCTCAATTCATCAGGACCTTTGAACATGGAAGCAGAAAGCACCATTCAGAGCGGGGAGAAACCGTACACGTGTTTTGTGTGTGGACGAGGCTTCAGCCGATCCTCTGGCCTATCGAGACACAAGCGTAGTCACACCGGGGAGAGGCCGTTCACCTACTCTGAGTGTGGGAAGGGATTCACTGAGTCATCCACCCTGCTGCAGCACTGGCGAGTTCACACTGACGAGAGACCGTTCAGGTGCTCTCACTGCGGGACTGGGTTCAGGCAATCATCTCACCTCACTGTACACCAGCGCACTCACACTGGGGAGAGACCGTTCACCTGCTCAGAGTGTAGGAAGGGATTCACGTGTTCATCCCACCTGCTGACACACCAGCGACTTCACACTGGGGAGAGGCCGTTCACCTGCTCTGAGTGTGGGAAGGGATTCACTCAGTCATCCACCCTGCTGACACACCAGCGAGTTCACACTGGGGAGAGGCCGTTTACCTGCTCTGAGTGTGGAAAGGGATTCACTCAGTCATCCACCCTGCTGACACACCAGGTGTCAAACTGCGATCTGTTCCTGACTGAAAGTGAAACGGCAGGGTTAAGTTTCCAGTCTAACAATGACTGGTAATTATTCTATGAAGGTTTAACGTGTTCGTAGAATCATAGACTGGTTACAGCACAGAAGGTGCCCATTCAGCCCGTTGAGCCCGTGCCGGCTCTCTGCAAGAGCACTTCAGCTAGTCCCACTCCCCCACCCTTCCCTCGTAGCCCTGCAAATTTTTGTCCTTCAGGTACTCATCCAATTCCCTTTTGAAAGCCACGATTGAATCTGCCTCCACCACCCTTTCAGGCAGTGCATTCCCGATCCTAACCACTCACTGCGTAAAAAGTTTTTCCCCATGTTACCTTTGACTCTTCTGCCAATCACCTTAAATCTGTGTCCTCTGGTTCTCGACCCTTCCGCCAATGGGAACAGTGTCTCTGTATCTACTCTGTCCAGACCCCTCATGATTTTGAACACCTCTATCAAATCTACTCACAACCTTCTCTGCTCCAAGGAGAACAACCCCAGCTTCTCCACTCTATCCACGTAACTGAAGTCTCTCAGCCCTGGAACTATTCTTGTAAATCTTTTCCGAACCCTCTCTAAACCTTCACATCCTTCCTAAAGTACGGTGCCCAGAATTGGACACAATATTGCAGTTGTGGCCGAACCAGTGTTTTATAAAGGTTCATCATAACTTCCTTGCTTTTGTACTCTTTGCCTCTACTTATAAAGCCCAGGATCCCGTAAGCTTTTTTAACCGCTTTCTCAACCTGCCCTGCCACCGTCAACGATTTGTGCACATAAACCCCCAGGTCTCTCTGTTCGTGCACCCCCTTTAGGATTCTACCCTTTAGTTTATATTGCCTCTCCTCGTTCTTCCTACCAAAATGTATCACTTCGCATTTTTCTGCGTTAAATTTCATCTGCCACGTGTCTGCCCATTCCACCAGCCTGTCTCTGTCCTCTTGAAGTCTATCACTATCCTCCTCACTGTTCACTATACTTCCAAGTTTTGTGTCATCTGCAAATTTTGAAATTGTGCCCTGTACACCCAAGTCCAAGTCATTAATATATATCAAGAAAAGCAGTTGTCCGACAACCGACCCCTGGAGAACACCACTGTATACCTTCCTCCAGTCCGAAAAACAACCGTTCACCACTACTCTCTGTTTCCTGTCACTTAGCCAATTTCGTATCCATGCTGCCACTGTTCCTTTTATTCCATGGGCTTCAACTTTGCTGGCAAGCCTATTATGTGCCACTTTATCAAACGCCTTTTGGAAGTCCATGTACACCACATCAACCACATTACCCTCATTAACTGTTTCTGTTACCTCATCAAACAGCTCAATCAAGTTAGTTGAACACGATTTGCCTTTGACAAATCCGTGCGGGCTTTCCTTAATTAATCCACACTTGTCCAAGTGACTGTTAATTTTGTCCCGGATTATCGTTTCTAAAAGATTCCCCACCATCGAGGTTAAACTGTCTGGCCTGTAGTTGCTGGGTTTATCCTGACACCCTTTTTTGAACAAGGGTGTAACATTTGCAATTCTCCAGTCCTCTGGCACCACCCCCGTATCCAAGGAGGATTGGAAGATTATGGCCAGTACCTCTGCAATTTTCACCCTTCCCTTCTTCGGCATCCTCCAATTCAGTATTTTTACTCCAGATTGCTCCTTGTGCTTTTCCATAGCTAATCTAAACCTTATGATACTATGATCACTCTTCCCTAAATGTTCCCCTCCTGACACTTGCTCCACTTGACCCACCTCATTCTCCAGAACCAGTTCCAGCAATGCCTTGTTCCTCATTGGGCCGGAAACGTACTGATCAAGAAAGTTCTCCTGAACACACCTCAGAAATTCTTCCCCCACTCTGCCCTTTACACTATTACTATCCCAGTCTATATTAGGATAGTTGAAGTCCCCCATTATCACTACTCTGTAGTTCTTGCACCTCTCTGTAATTTCCCTGCCAATTTGCTCCTCTATATCCTTCCCACTAGTTGGTGGCCTATAGAATACACCTAGTAGTGTAATGGCACCTCTATTGTTTCTTAACTCTAACCAGATAGATTCTGTCCTTGACCCCTCCAGGACATCCTCTCTCTTATACCTTATAGAATCATAGAGTCATAACGGCACAGAATGAGGTCATTCGGCCCATCGAGTCCGTGCCGGCTCTCTGTAGAGCAATCCGGTCAGTCCCATTCCCCCGCTCTATCCCCATAACCCTGCAAGTTTATTTCCCTCAAGTGCCTATCCAGTCTCCCCTTGAAAAGATTGAGTGTCTCCGCTTCCACCACTTCCGTCAGCAGTGAGTTCCAGGTGCTCACCACTCGCTGCGTAAATTTTTTGTCCTCACATCCCCCCTGTATCTCTTGCCCAAAACCTTAAATCTGTCTCCCCTAGTCCTTGTACTATCATCTAGTGGGAACAGCCTTTCCCCGTCTAGCCTGTCCAAACCTGTCATAATCTTGTTCACCTCTATCAAATCACCCTTCAACCTCCTTTGCTCTAATGAAAACAAATCCAGCTTCTCCAACCTGTTCTTGTAACTCAGATCCCCCATCCCCGGAACCATTCTGGTAAATCTCCTCTGCACCCTCTCAAAGGCCTTCACATTCTTCCTAAAGTGTGGTGACCAGAACTGGACGCAATACTCAAGTTGTGGCCTAACCAGCGCTTTATAAAGCTTCAGCATAACTTCTCTACTTTTGTACTCAATACCTCTATTTATGAAGTGGAGATGCCGGCGTTGGACTGGGGTGGACAAAAATGAGAAGTCGCACAACACCAGGTTATAGTCCAACAGATTTATTTAATTTTACAAGCTTTCGGAGCTGTCGCTCCTTCCTCAGGTAAGTTAGCAGTGAGAGAATCTCCCAGAATTCACAATTTAAACACAGACAAAATCTATTCAAATCTTTCCCTACATCAAAGACACACTAAGAGCACAGCCAAGACAATGAGATGTGTCCCAGGGGGTCCAACGTGTCAAACCACCTGCTGGCTGCATATCCTGTCAATTTGTGTTGGTTCTTGTGTTAGTCTTTTTTTAAAAAAACACCTGGGAAGACCGGCCATGATGTCAAGTCACGTTCTGTATCGTGACATGAACCCGATATCGCGATTGAGGCCATCCTCATGAGTGCGGAACTTGGCTATCAGTTTCTGCTCTATGATTTTGCGCTGTCGTGTATTCCGAAGGCCGCCTTGGAGAACGCTTACCCGCAGATCCGAGGCTGAATGCCCCTGGCTGCTGAAGTGTTCCCCGACTGGGAGGCAACCCTCCTGCCTGGCGATTGTTGCGCGGTGTCCGTTCATACGTTGTCTCAGTGTCTGCATGGTCTCGCCGATGTACCATGCTCTGGAGCATCCTTTACTGCAACGTATCAGGTAGACAACGTTGGCCGAGTCACATGAGTATGTACCGTGTACCTGGTGGGTAGTGTCCTCACGTGTGATGATGGTATCTGTGTCCATGATTTGGCATGTCTTGCAGAGGTTGCCGTGGCAGGGTTGTGTGGTGTCTTGGTTGCTGTTCTCCTGAAAGATGGGTAATCTGCTGCGAACGATGGTACTTTTGAGGTTAGGCGGCTGCTTGAAGGCGAGCAGTGGAGGCGTGGGGATGGCCTTAGCAAGGTGTTCGTCGTCATCGATGACATGTTGAAGGCTGCGAAGAACATGGCGTAGTTTTTCCGCTCCGGGGAAGTACTGGACGACGTAGGGTACTCTGTTGGTTGTGTCCCGTGTTCGTCTTCTGAGGAGGTCTATGCGGTTTTTCGCTGTGGCCCGTCGGAACTGTCGATCGACGAGTCGAGCGTCATATCCCGTTCTTACGAGGGCGTCTTTCAGTGTTCGTAGGTGTCCATCGCGTTCCTCCTCGTCTGAGCAGATCCTGTGTATTCGCAGGGCTTGTCCATAGGGGATGGCTTCTTTAACGTGGTTAGGGTGGAAGCTGGAGAAGTGGAGCATCGTGAGGTTGTCCGTGGGCTTGCGGTAGAGTGAAGTGCTGAGGCATCCGTCTTTGATGGAGATTCGTGTGTCCAAGAATGAAACCGATTCTGAGGAGTAGTCCATGGTGAGTTTGATGGTGGGATGGAACCTGTTGATGCTATCGTGTAGTCCTTTCAGTGATCCTTCGCCGTGGGTCCAAAGGAAGAAGATGTCGTCGATGTATCTGGTGTAAAGCGTTGGTTGGAGGTCCTGTGCAGCGAAGAAGTCTTGCTCGAACTTGTGCATGAAGATGTTGGCATATTGGGGTGCGAATTTGGTCCCCATGGCTGTTCCGTGTGTTTCGGTAAAAAAATGGTTGTCGAAGGTGAAGACATTGTGGTCAAGGATGAAGCGGATGAGTTGTAGGATGGCGTCCGGAGATTGGCTGTTGTTGGTGTTGAGTACTGAGGCTGTCGCAGCGATGCCGTCATTGTGGGGGATATTGGTGTAGAGTGCCGATACGTCCATCGTGACGAGGAGTGTTCCTGGTTCAACTGGTCCATGGGTGCTGAGTTTCTGCAAGAAGTCTGTAGTGTCGCGACAGAATCTGGGGGTTCCCTGTACGATGGGTTTCAGGCCTCCCAGTCGGGGAACACTTCAGCAGCCAGGGGCATTCAGCCTCGGATCTGCGGGTAAGCGTTCTCCAAGGCGGCCTTCGGGATACACGACAGCGCAAAATCATAGAGCAGAAACTGATAGCCAAGTTCCGCACTCATGAGGATGGCCTCAATCGCGATATCGGGTTCATGTCACGATACAGAACGTGACTTGACATCATGGCCGGTCTTCCCAGGTGTTTTTATTTTTAAAAAAGACTAACACAAGAACCAACACAAATTGACAGGATATGCAGCCAGCAGGTGGTTTGACATGTTGGACCCCCTGGGACACATCTCATTGTCTTGGCTGTGCTCTTAGTGTGTCTTTGATGTAGGGAAAGATTTGAATAGATTTTGTCTGTGTTTAAATTGTGAATTCTGGGAGATTCTCTCACTGCTAACTTACCTGAGGAAGGAGCGACAGCTCCGAAAGCTTGTAAAATTAAATAAATCTGTTGGACTATAACCTGGTGTTGTGCGACTTCTCTATTTATGAAGCCCAAGATCCCATATGCTTTGTTAACCACTCTCTCAATATGTCCTGCCACCTTCAGGGACTATGCACATTAACTCCCAGGTCCCTCTGTCTCTGCACACTCTTTAAAACTGTGCCATTAAGTGGATATTGCCTCTCCCTGTTCCTTCTGCCAAAATACATCACCTCACACTTCTCTGAATTAAATTCCATCTGCCACTTGTCTGCCCATTCTGCTAGCCTTTCTATGTCCTGTTGCAGTCAATTGATATCATCCTCACTGTTTGCCACACCCCCAAGTTTGGTGTCAGCAGCAAATTTAGAAATTCTACCCTGTATTCCAATATCCAGGTCATTTATATATATATCAAAAAAAGCAGTGGCCCCAGCACTGACCCTTGGGGAACACCACTGTCCACCATCCTCCAGTCTGAAAAACAGTCTTTTAACACAACTCGCTGTTTTCTGTCCTTAAGCCAATTCCTTATCCAAGCTGCCACTGACCCACCTATTCCATGAGCCTCAATTTTGTTAACCAGCCTTCTATGTGGTACTTTGTCAAACGCCTTCCGAAAATCCATGTAGACAACATCCATTGCATTCCCTTCATCAATCCTCCCTGTAACTTCATCAAAAAATTCAATTAGATTAGTCAAACACGATCTGCCTTTTACTAATCCGTGTTGGCTCTCCTTAATTAGCTTAAACCTCTCCAAGTGCCCGTTATATCCAGGAATAATTCGGACCCAATCCTGCCCTTTTTTAAGCCAGGTCTCCGTTACCGCCACGACACCATATTTCCATGTGGCTATCTGCGCCTGCAGCTCACCAACCTTATTTACCACGCTTCGTGCGTTTACACACATGCACTGTAAACCTGTCTTAGACCTTCTTGTATTCTCTCTTAGTCTGATCCCATCTAGTACCTTACTCTGTCTTACTATAATGCTATCTGTCTCTCCCAATCCTTTGTTTCTCCTTTCTAATGCTACATCCTGGTGCCCATCCCCCTGCCAAATTAATTTATACCCTCCCCAACAGCACTAACTTCTCGACTCTCCAGTCAGGGGGAAAAAACCTCATCCCCCCTCAGAATCTTATGTTTCAATGAGATCACCTCTCATTCTTCTAAATTCCAGAGAGTATAGGCCCAATCTACTCAATCTCCCCTCATAGGACAAGCCTCTCATCCCAGGGATCAATCTAGTGAACCTTCGTTGCACCGCCTCTAAGGCATGTATGTCCTTCCTCAGATAAGGAGACAAAAGCTCCAGGTGTGGTCTCACCAAGGCCCTGTACAATCGTAGCAAGACTTCCTCACTCTTGTACTCCAACCCCCTTGCAATAAAGGCCAACATGCCATTTGCCTTCCTAATTACTTGCTGTACCTTCATGCTATCTTTATGTGTTTCCTGTACGAGGACACCTAAATCTCTCTGAACTCCAACATTTAATAGTTTCTCACCGTATAAAAAATATTGTTTTTCGATAGTTCCGACCAAAGTGAATAACTTCATGTTTCCCCACATTATACTGCATCTGCCACCTTATTGCTCACTCTCTTAACCTGTCCATATCCCTTTGCAGACTGTTTAGAATCATAGAGTTAGACAGCACAGAAAGAGGCCCTTTGGCCCATCGTGTCCACGCCGCCCATCAAGCCCTGTCTATTCTAATCCCAGTTTCCAGCACTTGGTCCGTAGCCTTGTATGCTATGGCGTTTCAAGTGCTCATCTAAATGCTTCTTGAATGTTGTGAGGGTTCCTGCCTCTACCACCCTTTCAGGCAGTGAGTTCCAGATTCCAACCACCCTCTGGGTGAAAAAGCTTTTCCTCAAATCCCCTCTAAACCTCCTGCCCCTTACCTTGAAACTATGCCCCCTGGTTATTGACCCCTCTACTAAGGGGAAAAGTTGCTTTCTATCTATCCTATCCATGCCCCTCATAATTTTGTACACCTCAATCAGGTCCCCCCTCAGCCTTCTCTGCTCTAAGGAAAACAACCCCAGCCTGTCCAGTCTCTCTTCATAGCTGTAGCGCTCCAGCCCAGGTAACATCCTGGTGAATCTCCTCTGCACCCTCTCCAATACAATCACATCCTTCCTATAGTGTGGCGACCAGAACTGCACACAGTATTCCAGCTGTGGCCAAACTAGCGTTTTGCTTTGTGTTCTCCTCACAGCTTATTATCCCTCCTAGCTTTGTGTCATCAGCAAACTTGGATACATTGAACTCGGTCCCTTCATCAAAGTCATTGATACAGATTGTAAATAGCTGAGGCCCAAGCACTGATCCTTGCAGCACCCCACTAGTTACAGCCTGCCAAATGGAAAATGACCCATTTATCCCCACTCCACTTTCCTGCACTATCCCCATATCCCTTGATTCCCTTAATATCCAAAAATCTATCGATCTCTGTCTTGAATATACTCAACGATTGAGACTCCACCGCCCTCTGGGGTAGAGAATTCCAAAGATTCATCACCCTCTGAGTGAAGAAATTTCTCCTCATCTCAGTCCTAAATGGCCGACCCCTTATTCTGAGACTGTGACCCCTGGTTCTAGACTCCCCAGCCAGGGGAAATATCCTCCCTGCATCTACCCTGTCAAGCCCTGTAAAAAAAAAATTGTTTCAATCTATCTACTCTGTCCAGACCCCTTATGATTTTGAACCCCTCTATCTAATCTCCTCTCAATCTTCTCTGCTCCAAGGAGAACAATCCGAGTTTCTCCAGTCGATCCACGTAACTGAAGTCTCTCATCCCTTTCTCAACCTGCTCTGCCACCTTCAATGATTTGTGCACATATACCCCTAGGTCTCTCTGTTCAGGCACCCCCTTTAGGATTGTACCCTTCAGTTTATATTGCCTCTCCTCGTTCTTCCTACGAAAATGTATCACTTCGCATTTTTCTGCGTTAAATTTCAACTGCCACGTGTCCGCCCATTCCACCAGCCTGTCTATGTCCTCTTGAAGTCTATCACTCTCCTCCTCACTGTTCACTATACTTCCAAGTTTTGTGTCATCTGCAAATTTTGAAATAGTGCGCTGTACACCCAAGTCCAAGTCATTAATATATATCAAGAAAAGCAGTGGTCCACGTACCGAGCCCTGGGGAACATCGCTGCGTACCTTCCTCCAGCCCGATAAAGTGAGGCCCTGTCTGCTCTCTCAGGTGGACGTAAAAGATCCCAAGGCACTATTTCGATGAAGAGTAGGGGAGTTATTCCCCCGTGTCCTGGCCAATATTTATCCCTCAATCAATATAACAAACACAGATTATCTGGTCATTATCACATTGCTGTTTCTGGGAGCTTGCTGTGCGCAAATCGGCTGCCGCGTTTCCCACATTACATCAGTGACTACACTCCAAAAGTACTTCATTGGCTGTGGTGGTGAAAGGCGCTATATAAATGCAAGTCTTTCTTTCTCGGCCAATTTCGCACCCATGCTGTCCCTTTTATTCCATGGGCTCCAACTTTGCTTTGATTGCTCAGGACCTGAATATCAGCGGCCTTTGCACAGGGAAGCAGAGAGCAGCGATGGCAGGGCGGACAGAGCGCCCGGTGATGGGTGTGTGCAGGCGGATTGAGCGACCGCCTGCCCTGGCGAGACAATCCGGTAAAGGAGGAAAAGTAGAGCAGCGCGCAGGCGCAGCGCCGCCTGTTTTGGGGGGGGGGAGGAGTCCAGCGCGCAGGCGCAGCGCCGGCTGTGGGAGAAGAGGAGCCCAGCGCGCAGGCGCAGCGCCGCCTGTGGGTGGAGCATGCGCAGTGTCACTGTGATCAAGGCCGGGCGAGAACTGGAGGCGGTCAGAGACGGGAGAAGAGGTTTTTTGCGCCGATTACGTATCAGCGGGGCGCGGGGATGTAACACACACGGCGGGTGGGCTTCATAAACATCTAGTGTGGGCCGCAAGCTCCAAATGAAAACCTACAGGTACCGCGTTTGCAGCTCCGGGGCTTTTTCCCGGGAACAGGCCCAGATTAACGGTAGCCATCTTTGTAAAGGACAATGGGGGTCTTTGTCGCCATCTTGATTATCGTGGCCATCTTTGTAAAGGGGGCAGTAGTGGGCGGGGCTTCAGGGTCCCAATGAGTGATCTGAACCCAGCCAGAGTCAGCACCTTCAGGGGAGGAGAGGGAGGGGAACCAGTGAGTGTAGAACTGAACCCAGCCAGTGTCAGCACCTTCAGGGGAGGAGAGGGAGGGGAACCAGTGAGTGTAGAACTGAACCCAGCCAGAGTCAGCACCTTCATGGGTGGAGAAAGAGGGGAACCAGTGAGTGCAGAACTAAACCCAGCCAGAGTTTTTATAGTTATATAAAAAGAAAAAGGGTGGCTAAAGTAAATGTTGGTCCCTTAGAGAATGAGACCAGGAAATTAATGGTGGGAAATATGGAGATGGCAAAAACACTGAATGAATATTTTGTATCAGTCTTTACAGTAGAGGACACTAAGAATATCCCAACACTGGACAAACAGGGGGCTATAGGGGGAGAGGAGCTAAACACGATCAAAATCACTAAGGAAGTGGTACTCGGTAAAATAATGGGACTCAAGGCGGATAAATCACCTGGACCTGATGGCTTACATCCTAGAGTCTTGAAGGAAGTGGTGGTAGGGATTGTAGATGCATTGGTAATAATTTTTCAAAACTCCTGGATTCCGCTAAGGTCCCGGCAGACTGGAAAACTGCTAATGTAACACCCTATTTAAAAAGGGCAGTAGACAGAAGGCTGGTAACTATAGACCGGTTAGCCTAACATCTGTGGTAGGTAAAATTTTGGAGTCCATTATTAAGGAAACAGTAACAGGACATTTGGATAATCATAATTTAATAGGACAAAGTCAGCATGGTTTTACGAAGGGGAAGTCATGTTTGACAAATTTGCTGGAGTTCTTTGAGGAAGTAACATATAGAGTGGATAAAGGGGAACCAGTAGATGTAGTGTATTTAGACTTCCAAAAGGCATTTGACAAGGTGCCACACAAAAGATTATTGCTTAAGGTAAAAAATCATGGGATTGGGGGTAATATTCTGGCATGGATAGAGGATTGGCTATCTAACAGAAAGCAAAGAGTTGGGATAAATGGTTCATTCTCAGACTGGCAATCAGTAACTAGTGGTGTTCCACAGGGGTCAGTGCTGGGTCCCCAACTCTTTACAATCTATATTAACGATTTGGAGGAAGGGACCAAGTGTAACATATCAAAATTTGCAGATGATACTAAGATGGGAGGGAAAGTAGTGAGTGAGGAGGACATAAAAAACCTGCAAGGGGACATAGACAGGCTAAGTAAGTGGGCAGAGATTTGGCAGATGGAATACAACACTGGAAAGTGTGAGGTGATGCACTTTGGCAGGAAAAATCCTAGAGCAATTTATCATCTTAATGGCAAGAAACTGGAGAGTACTGAAGTGCAAAGGGATCTGGGGGTCCTGATGCACGAAACGCAAAAGGTTAGTATGCAGGTGCAGCAAGTGATTAAGAAGGCAAATGGAATGTTGGCTTTCATTGCTAGGGGGATAGAATATAAAAATAGGGAGGTATTGCTTCAGTTGTACAAGGTATTGGTGAGACCGCACCTGGAATACTGCATACAGTTTTGGTGTCCTTACTTAAGGAAAGACATCCTTGCTCTCGAGGCAGTGCAAAAAAGGTTCACTCGGTTAATCCCGGGGATGAGGGGGTGGTCATATGAGGAGAGGTTGTGTAGATTGGGACTCTACTCATTGGAGTTCAGAAGAATGAGAGGCGATCTTATTGAAACATATAAGATTGTGAAGGGGTTGGATCGGGTGGATGCGGGGAGGATGTTCCCGATGACGGGTGAGACTAGAACTAGGGGACATAGTCTTAGAATAAGGGGCTGCTCTTTCAAAACTGAGATGAGGAGGAACTACTTCACTCAGAGGGTGGTAGGTCCATGGAATATGCTGCCACAAAAAGCTGTAGAAGCTACATCATTAAATAAATTTAAAACAGAAATAGACAGTTTCCTAGAAGTAAAGGGCATTAAGGGTTACGGGGAGCGGGCAGGAATTTGGACATGAGTCTAGGTTCGGATCGGTCATGGCCCTGTGGGTAGTGGAGCGGGCCCAGGGACCGTGTAGCCTGATTCTGCTCCTATTTCGTGTGTGCAATTCTGTTAGATGCAGGAGATGGTTCTGTGATAGTAGATAGTAGATTGGCGGTTAGGATCAGATCAGCCATGATCTTATTGAATGGCGGAGCAGGCTCGAGGGGCCGATTGGCCTACTCCTGCTCCTATTTCTTATGTTCTTATGTTCTTCAGTGTGTTGGAGATGGTGTGATGGGTTTGGATTTGAGCACAGGGAGGAGGGAGAGTGTGTGGGACGGAGATTTACAGCTTTGGGGGAACAAGAGAGGAAAGAATGTTCCTTAGAAACTAGAATTGCCTGTTCTGAATTTCTATCCTCTACTTAGTGATGTCTTTTGTAAACTCCTTTTACAAGCTGTGAGAAGGGGAGGATTTACAGACAGGAAACTCAAACCAAACATCATTTTAAGATCTGACTGAGTCACTGCATTCATCAGGACCTGAATATCATCAGCCTTTGAATGTGGAAGGAGAAATGTTTGTCTGTTCTGTCTGTGGGAAAAAATTTCAAACATCAGTGTGACTGGAAAAGCACCGAGACACACACACCCGAGTGAGAGTGTTCCAGTGCACTGACTGTGGAAAGAGCTTTAACCAGTTACACAGCCTGAAAAAAACATCGCACCATTCACAGCGGGGAGAAACCGTACACGTGTTCTGTGTGTGACGAGGCTTCAACTGATCATCCAACCCGAAGAGACACAAGGACACCCGCACCACGGAGAAACCGTGGAAATGTGGGGACTGTGGGCAGGGATTCAATTACCCGTCCCAGCTGGAAGCTCATCAACGCAGTCACACTGGGGAGAGACCGTTCACCTGCACTGTGTGTGGGAAGGGATTCACTCGGTGATCCACCCTGCGAACACACCAGCGAGTTCACACTGGGGAGAGGCCGTTCACCTGCTCTGTGTGTGGGAAGGGATTCACTAACTCCACCAGCCTCACTTCACACCAACGCGTTCACACTGATAAGAGACCTTTTAAATGTTCTGACTGTGAGAAGAGCTTTAAAAGCACAAGGGATTTTCTGACAGACCAGCGAGTTCACACTGGGGAGAGGCCGTTCACCTGCTCCCTGTGTGGGAACGGTTTCACTCAGCCATCCCAGCTGATGACACACCAGCGAGTTCACACTGGGGAGAGGCCGTTCACCTGTTCCGTATGTAGGAAGGGATTCGTTCAGTCATCCACCCTGCTGAGACACCAGCGAGTTCACACTGGGGAGAGGCCGTTCACCTGCCCTGAGTGTGGGAAGGGGTTCATTCTGTCATCCCACCTGCTGAGACACCAGCGAGTTCACAAGTGACTGCAGGGGTTGGATTCTGCTGTTATTGCTGCTGTTAATCACATCCAGGACTGAACCATGTTCATTCTGACAGTTGGAGTTTGTTTCTGCTGATGTTAATAACCCCTCTAACTGGGCTGGAGTTTAATATTTTGATATCTGTCAAATAGATTAACTTTGTTTCTAACACACCGTGGGTCGAATCCTTGATTTCTCCAAGATAAGAGGAGATTAATTGATGTCCTGTTAATGACTGCTCCATTTTTGGGCCTTTTATCTTTTCTAACGCAAGATTATTTCAGTTCTCACACCTTTAGTTACTCTCGTGCTCAAGCCCCAGCTCCCCAAACCTTCCAGAGTGCCTCTCCTAGCCTTGGTATCAAGCGAAGGTATCGCTAACATGTCCGTGTACCTGCCCTGGGAGTGTTTGATGGGACAGTACAGAGGGAGCTTTACTCTGTATCTAACCCGTGCAGTACTTGCCCTGGCAGTGTTTGATGGGACAGTGTAGAGGGAGCTTTACTCTGTATCTAACCCGTGCTGTACCTGCCCTGGGAGTGTTTGATGGGAAAGTATAGAGGGAGCTTTACTCTGTATCTAACCCCGTACTTTACCTGCCCTGGGGGAGTTTGATGGGACAGTGTAGAGGGAGCTTTACTTTGTATCTAACCCATGCTGTACCTGCCCTGGCAGTGTTTGATGGGACAGTGTCGAGGGAGCTTTACTCTGTAACTAACCCCTGCTGTACCTGAATTGGGAGTGTTTGATGGGACAGTGTAGAGGGAGCTTCACTCTGTATCTAACCCGTGCTCTACCTGCCCTGGGTGTATTTGATGGGACAGTGTAGAGGGAGCTTTAATCTGTATCTAACCCGTGCTGATCCTGCCCTGAGAGTGTTTGATGAGACAGTGTAAAGGGAGCTTTACGCTGTATCTAACCCGTGCTGTACCTGCCCTGGGAGTGTTTGATGGGACAGTGTAGAGGGAGCTTTACTCTGTATCTATCCCGTGCTGTACATGCCCTGGGAGTGTTTGATGGGACAGTGTAGAGGGAGCTTTACTCTGTATCTAACCCGTGCTGTAACTGCCCTGGGACTGTTTGATGTGACAGTGTAGAGGGAGCTTTAATTTGTATCTAACCAGTGCTGTACCTGCCCTGTGAGTGTTTGATGGGACAGTGTAGAGGGAGCTTTACTCTGTATCTAACCCATACTGTACCTGCCCTGGGAGTGTTTGATGGGACAGTGTAGAGGGAGCTTTACTCTGCACCTAACGCGTGCTGTGCCTGGCCTGGGAGTGTTTGATGGGACAGTATAGAGGGAGCTTGACTCGAACTAACCCCTGCTGTACCTGCCCTGGTAGTGTTTGATGGGACTGTGTAGAGGGAGCTTTACTCTGTATCTAACCCTTGCTGTTCCTGCCCTGAGAGTGTTTGATCAGACAGTGTTAAGGGAGCTTTACTCTGTATCTAACCCGTGCTGTATCTGCCCTGGGAGTGTTTGATGGGACAGTGTAGAGGGAGCTTTACTCTGTATCTAACCCGTGCTGTACATGCCCTGGGTGTGTTTGATGGGCAAGTGTAGTGGGAGCTTTACTCTGTATCTAATCCGTGCTGTACCTGCCCTGGGAGTGTTTGATGGGATGGTGTAGAGGGAGCTTTACTCAGTATCTAACCCGTGCTGTACCTGCCCTGGGAGTGTTGATGGGACAGTGTACAGGGAGCTTTACTCTATATCTAACCCGTACTGTACCTGCCCTAGGAGTGTTTGATGGGACAGTGTAGAGGGAGCTTTACTCTGCACCTAACGCGTCCTATGCCTGCCCTGGGAGTGTTTGATGGGATAGTGTAAAGGGAGCTTTACTCTGTATCTAACCCGTGCTGTACCTACCCTGGGAGTGTTTGATGGGACAGCATAGAGTGAGCTTTACTCTGTATCTAACCCGCGCTGTGCCTGACCTGGGAGTGTTTGATGGGACAGTGTAGAGGGAGCTTTACTCTGTATCTAACCCTTGCTGATCCTGCCCTGGGAGTGTTTGATGGGACAGTGTAGAGGGAGCTTTACTCTGTATCTAACCCGTGCTGTACCTGCCCTGGGAGTGTTTGATGGGATAGTGTAGAGGAAGCTTTACTCTGTATCTAACCCGTGCTGTACCTGCCCTGCGAGTGTTTGATGGGACAGTGCAGAGGGAGCTTTACTCTGTATCTAACCCGTGCTGTACATGCCCTGGGAGTGTTTGATGGGACAGTGTAGAGGGAGCTTTACACTGTATCTAACCCGTGCTGTAACTGCCCTGGGACTGTTTGATGGGACAGTGCAGAGGGAGCTTTACTCTGTATCTAACCCGTGCTGTACATGCCCTGGGAGTGTTTGATGGGACAGTGTAGAGGGAGCTTTACACTGTATCTAACCCGTGCTGTAACTGCCCTGGGACTGTTTGATGTGACAGTGTAGAGGGAGCTTTAATTTGTATCTAACCAGTGCTGTACCTGCCCTGTGAGTGTTTGATGGGACAGTATAGAGTGAGCTTTACTCTGTATCTAAACCATGCTGTATCTGCCCTGGGAGTGTTTAATGGGACAGTGTAAAGGGAGCTTCACTCTGTATCTAAACCATGCTGTTCCTGCCCTGGGAGTGTTTGATGGGACAGTGTAGAGGGAGCTTTACTCTGTATCTAACCCGTGCTGTACCTACCCTGGGAGTGTTTGGTGGGACAATGTAGATGGAGCTTTACTCTGTATCTAAACCATGCTGTATCTGCCCTGGGAGTTTTTAATGGGACAGTGTAAAGGGAGCTTCACTCTGTATCTAAACCATGCTGTTCCTGCCCTGGGAGTGTTTGATGGGACAGTGTAGAGGGAGCTTTACTCTGTATCTAACCCGTGCTGTACCTGACCTGGGAGTGTTTGATGGGACAGTGTAGAGGGAGCTTTACTCTGTATCTAACCCGTGCTGTACCTTCCCTGGGAGTGTTTGATGGGACAGTGTCGAGGGAGCTTTACTCTGTATCTAACCCATGCTGTACCTGCCCTGGGAGTCTTTAAAATAAATATCAACTAAAAGGCTAATGAAATGTTCATGCTTATGACTAGAGGTGTAGAATATCAAGGGGAGGAAGTTTTGCTCCAGCTGTACAAAGCCCTGGTTAGACCACATCTGGGGCACTGTGGACCGTTCTGGGCCCCGCACCTTCGAAAGAATAGATTGGCCTTGGAAGGAGTGCAGTGCAGATTCACCAGCATGTTACCAGGGCTCCAAGGGTTAAACTATTGAGAGTTTACAGAAATGAAGCTTGTATTCCATGGATTATAGAAAGTTGAGGCTGGTTTGATTGAGGTTTTGAGGATTTTGGAACAATTGCGAGGGTAGATGGAGAGAAACTCTTTCCACTGGTGGGGAGTCTGGGACGAGAGGACAGAACCTTAAAATCCGAGCCAGGCCCTTCAGGAGAGAAGCTGGAAACTCTTCTCCACACAAAGGATGGTGGAAGTGTGGAGCTCTCTCACAATAAGCAGGCGATGCTCGCTCACTGAATAACTTTGGGCGGTTGTGGTTTCTCCCCATTGTCCCGGTGCTTGTTCCCTTGGATTGGATCTTCATTTGTTCCCTTTGGTCTGGTTTCAGTTTCACTGCTGGACCCACCACTCAAAGCACTTTGTCTGATCTTCCCCCGGGAATGAGCAGACTCCTCCCTCACCCCCCACACTGCACCATCTCTCCCCGGGGTGTGTCCACACTCTGGGCCTTGGGCCTTGCCCGGGGATTCTCAGTATGAACAGGTGGGGTGTGTTTGGAGACAGGGAGTCCCTGCTCTCCTCCTCTTTTCCCCCGGGGTGTGTCCACACTCTGGGCCTTGGGTCTTGCCCGGGGATTCTCAGTATGAACAGGTGGGGTGTGTGTTGAGACAGGGTGTCCCCGCTCTCCTCCTCTTTTCCCCGGGGTGTGTCCACACTCTGGGCCTTGGGCCTTGCCCGGGAATTCTCAGTATGAACAGGTGGGGTGTGGTTTTGAGACGGGGTGTCCCCAATCTCCTCCTCTTTTCCCCCGGGGTGTGTCCACACTCTGGGCCTTGGGCCTTGCCCGGGGATTCTCAGTATGAACAGGTGGGGTGTGTTTTGAGACAGGGTGTCCCCGCTCTCCTCCTCTTTTCCCCGGGGTGTGTCCACACTCTGGGCCTTGGGCCTTGCCTGGGGATTCTCAGTATGAACAGGTGGGGTGTGTTTTGAGACAGGGTGTCCCCGCTCTCCTCCTCTTTCCCCCTTGGTTGTGTGTCCACACTCTGGGCCTTGGGCCTTGCCCGGGGATTCTCAGTATGAACAGGTGGGGTGTGGTTTTGAGACAGGGTGTCCCCGCTCTCCTCCTCTTTTCCCCGGGGTGTGTCCACACTCTGGGCCTTGGGCCTTGCCTTGGGATTCTCAGTATGAACAGGTGGGGTGTGTTTTGAGACAGGGTGTCCCCGCTCTCCTCCTCTTTTCCCCCGGGGTGTGTTCCACACTCTGGGCATTGGGCCTTGCCTGGGGATTCTCAGTATGAACAGGTGGGGTGTGTTTTGAGACAGGGAGTCCCTGCTCTCCTCCTCTTTTCCCCGGGGTGTGTCCACACTCTGGGCCTTGTGCCTTGCTCGGGGATTCTCAGTATGAACAGGTGGGATGTGTTTTGAGACAGGGTGTCTCCGCTCTCCTCCTCTTTTCCCCCTTGGTTGTGTCCACACTCTGGGCCTTGGGCCTTGCCTGGGGATTCTCAGTATGAACAGGTGGGGTGTGTTTTGAGACAGGGTGTCCCCGCTCTCCTCCTCTTTTCCCCCGGGGTGTATTCCACACTCTGGGCATTGGGCCTTGCCTGGGGATTCTCAGTATGAACAGGTGGGATGTGTTTTGAGACAGGGTGTCTCCGCTCTCCTCCTCTTTTCCCCGGGGTGTGTCCACACTCTGGGCCTTGGGCCTTGCCTGGGGATTCTCAGTATGAACAGGTGGGATGTGTTTTGAGACAGGGTGTCTCCGCTCTCCTCCTCTTTTCCCCGGGGTGTGTCCACACTCTGGGCCTTGGGCCTTGCCCGGGGATTCTCAGTATGAACAGGTGGGGTGTGTTTTGAGACAGGGTGTCTCCGCTCTCCACCTTTAAAGGGACAAGGAGACGACCAGCTGGGCTGAATGGCCCTGCTTTATGACATCACTGCAGTGTCGAGCAACCAACCTCCCTGAGCCCTGCTCATTATGGGCTGGCAGTGTTTGATGGGACAGTGTAGAGGGAGCTTTACTCTGCATCTAACCCGTGCTGTACCTGCCCTGGGAGTGTCTGATGGGACAGTGTGGAGGGAGCTTTGCTCTGTATCTAACCCGTGCTGTACCTGCCCTGAGAGTGTTTGATGGGACAGTGTAGAGTGAGCTTTACTCTGCATCTAACCCGTGCTGTGCCTACCCTGGGAGTGTCTGATGGGACAGTGTGGAGGGAGCTTTACTCTGTATCGAACCCGTGCTGTACCTGCCCTGGGAGTGTTTGATGGGATAGTGGAGAGGGAGCTTTACTCTGTAATCTAACCCATGCTGTACCTGCCCTGGCAGTGTTTGATGGGACAGTGTAGAGGGAGCTTTACTTTGTATCTGACCCATGCTGTACCTGCCCTGGCAGTGTTTGATGGAACAGTGCAGAGGGAGCTTTACTCTGTATCTAAACCGTGCTGTACCTGCCCTGGGAGTGTTTGATGGGACAGTGTAGAGGGAGCTTTATTCTGTATCTAACCCGTGCTGTACCTGCCTGTGAGTGTGTGAGCTTTACTCTGTATCTAACCCGTGCTGTACCTGCCCTGGGAGTGTTTGATGGGACAGTGCAGAGGGAGCTTTACTCTGTATCTAACCCGTGCTGTACCTGCCCTGGGAGTGTTTGATGGGACAGTGTAGAGGGAGCTTCACTCTGTATCTAACCCGTGCTGTACCTGCCCTGTGAGTTTTTGATGGGACAGTGTAGAGAGAGCTTTACTCTGTATCTACCCTATACTGTACCTGCCATGTGAGTGTTTGATGGGACAGTGTTGAGGGAGCTTTACTCTGTATCTAACCCGTGCTGTACCTGCCCTGGGAGTGTTTGATGGATGTCAGGTCCAGGTACAGTTTCATTTTTACCATCACTTGCACCAACCATCACCCACTGGAGGTTTATATCAGGAGCTTCTGTGTGATGGTGAGGTGATCACTGGACAATAAAGTGCAGAGACTGGTGGGTGGCTGCTCATTATACTCGGTGTGATTTAATCCCCTTTCCCACTGAATACTGCGGACAGACAGGATCACCTTGGGAACGGAATGGTCATTGTGACATCACTTTCTAAAGAAGAGCCCACAAGACAATGGGTTCTCAATAAATGTTAAAGGGATTCAACGCTCTGAAGTTACACTGTGAATAAAGGAAATAAAATGCTGATCAGTAATGGCTGAAGATAATGATTTCTCTCTGTGGAATGTGCTTGCACACATTAAGAATGATGAGCTTTGTACACACACACACACAGCAAACACTTTGTGAGGCTCTTTTCAGTTGTTGCTCTGAACCCGCTGAGAGCTAGTGCACCCGGTGGGCATTAGGACCCTGCGGCCGCCCATCCGGCGGTGCTGTGAGGTCACGGTTCCAGGCTCTGTCTCACCCAATCAGTGGGTCCCGCCAAAGCTCAATAGAAAATACTGCAGCAAAAACAATCCTGAACATTCACAAACTGGGAGCAATCGGCACAGCACAACACAAGTGTGAATTAGTAAACTTTAACACACAGAGTCTGTCACGAATTAGTACAAAGTGCAGGGCACTATTGCTCACCTTCAGTCCTGTCCCTCAATCCCAGCTCATCTCTGGGGGATTGTTACAAGGTTCACCCCGTCCTTTCAACACAGATATTACCCACATAATCCCACATCAATTAGACATTGCACACAGCTTCTGACAGTTATTAACAAGACTAGACCGATGCTTCAAACCAAAAAATGATTGCATCCTTCCACCCACTCAAATATAATGTCTTTATTCATATTAATTAATTTCTGTCTGTCTTTGTGTGTGTGGGAGTGAGTGCAGTAATAACTCAGACATAGTCTAGTAACAGAGACCGGGCCACGTGTAATACAAACAGAGACAGGGCCTAGTGTAATATAAACAGAGACAGGGTCTAGTGTAATATAAACAGAGACAGGGTCTAGTGTAATATAAACAGAGACAGGGTCTAGTGTAATATAAACAGAGACAGGGTCTAGTGTAATATAAAGAGAGACAGGGTCTAGTGTAATATAAAGAGAGACAGGGTCTAGTGTAATATAAACAGAGACAGGGTCTAGTGTAATATAAACAGGGACAGGGTCTAGTGTAATATAAACAGAGACAGGGTCTAGTGTAATATAAACAGAGACAGGGTCTCGTGTAATATAAAGAGAGACAGGGTCTAGTGTAATATAACCAGCGACAGGGTCTAGTGTAGTATAAACAGAGACAGGGCCTAGTGTAATATAAACAGAGACAGGGTCTCGTGTAATATAAACAGAGACAGGGCCTAGTGTAATATAAACTGAGACAGTGTTTAGTGTAATATAAACAGAGACAGGGTCTAGTGTACTATAAATAGAAACATAGAAGATAGGAGCAGGAGTAGGCCATTCGGCCCCTCGAGCCTGCTCCGCCATTTAATGAGATCATGGCTGATCATCCAAACTCAGTACCCTGTACCTGCCTTCTCCCCATATCCCTTGATACCTTTAGCTTTAAGAAATATATCTAACTCATTCTTGAATATATTTAATGACTTGGCCTCAACTACCTTCTGTGGTAGAGAATTCCACAGGTTCACCACTCTCTGGGTGAAGAAATTCTTCCTCATTTCTGTCCTAAATGGCTTACCCCTTATCCTTAGATTATGACCCCTGGTTCTGGACTATCCGACCATCGGGAACATTCTTCCTGCATCTAGTTTGTCCAGACCTGTCAGAATTTTATATGTTTCGATGAGATCCCCTCTCATTCTTCTATACTCGAGCGAGTATAAGCCCAATCGCCCCAATCTCTCCTCATATGTCATTCCTGCCATCCCAGGTATCAGCCTTGTGAATCTTCGCTGAACTCCTTCCATGGCAAGAACATCCTTCCTCAGATAAGGTGACCAAAACTGCACACAATACTCAAGGTGTGGTCTCACCAAGGCCCTGTACAACTGCAGCAGGACATCCCTGTTCCTATACTCAAACCCTTTCGCTATGAAGGCCAACAGACCATTTGCCTTCTTCACCGCCTGCTGCACCTGCATGCTTACCTTCAGCGACTGGTGCACAAGGACACTCAGGTCTCGTTGCACTTCCCCTTCTCCCAATCTATTGCCATTCAGATAATAGTCTGCCTTTCTGTTTTTGACACCAAAGTGGATAACCTCGCATTTATCCACATTATATTGCATCTGCCATGCTTCTACCCACTCACCCAACCTGTCCAAATCATCCTGGAGTTTCTCGATATCCTCCTCGCAGCATACACTCCCACCCAGCTTTGTGTCATCTGCAAATTTGGAGATATTACATTTAGTTCCCTTATCTAGATCATTAATGC
Organism: Squalus acanthias; assembly: GCA_030390025.1. NCBI lineage: Eukaryota > Metazoa > Chordata > Chondrichthyes > Squaliformes > Squalidae > Squalus > Squalus acanthias. Next base: position 208,702 of record JASTWF010000682.1, read on the forward strand.
ATATTGTGAATAGCTGGGGTCCAAGGACCGATCCCTGCGGTACCCCACTAGTCACTGCTTGCCACTCGGAAAAAGACCCATTAATTCCTACACTCTGCTTTCTGTCCGCCAACCAGTTCTCTATCCCACTCAATACCTTGCCCCCAATCCCATGTGCCTTAACTTTACACGCTGATCTCTTATGCGGGACCTTATCGAAAGCCTTTTGAAAGTCCAAATACACCACATCTACTGGTTCTCCCTTATCTATTTTCCCAGTTACAGCCTCAAAAAATTACAGTAGATTAGTCAAGCACGATTTACCTTTTGTAAATCCATGTTGACTTTGTCTGATCCTGTCACTGTTTTTCAAGTGCTCAGCTATTACATCCTTTATAATGGACTCTAGCATTTTCCCCACTACAGATGTCAGTAATTCCCCGCTTTCTCTCTACCACCCTTTTTGAATAGTGGGGTAACATTAGCTACCCTCCAATCCATGGGTACAGTTCCAGATTCCATCGAATGTTGGAAGATGATCAGCAATGCATCTACGATTTCTAGGGCCACTTCCTTAAGTACCCTAGGATGTATATTATCAGGCCCTGGGGAGGCAGGGTCTAGTGTCATATAAACAGAGACAGGGTCTAGTGTAATATAAACAGAGACAGGGTCTAGTGTAATATAAACAGAGACAGGGTCTAGTGTAATATAAACGGAGACAGGGTCGAGTGTAATATAAACAGAGACAGAGTCTAGTGTAATATTAACAGAGACAGGGTCTAGTGTAATATAAACAGAGACAGGGTCGAGTGTAATATAAACAGAGACAGGGTCTAGTGTAATATTAACAGAGACAGGGTCGAGTGTAATATAAACAGAGACAGGGTCGAGTGTAATATAAATAGAGACAGGGTCTAGTGTAATACAAACAGAGACAGAGTCTAGTGTAATATTAACAGAGACAGGGTCTAGTGTAATATTAACAGAGACAGGGTCTAGTGTAATATTAACAGAGACAGGGTCTAGTGTAATATAAACAGAGACAGGGTCTAGTGTAATATAAACAGAGACAGAGTCTAGTGTAATATTAACAGAGACAGGGTCTAGTGTAATATTAACAGAGACAGGGCCTAGTGTAATATAAACAGAGACAGCGTCTAGTGTAATATAAACAGAGACAGGGTCTAGTGTAATATAAACCGAGACAGGGTCTAGTGTAATATAAACAGAGACAGGGTCAAGTGTAATATAAACAGAGACAGGGCCTAGTGTAATATAAACAGAGACAGGGTCTAGTGTAATATAAACAGAGACAGGGTCTAGTGTAATATAAACAGAGACAGGGTCTAGTGTAATATAAACAGAGACAGTGTCTAGTGTAACATAAACAGAGACAGGGTCTAGTGTAATATAAACAGAGACAGGGTCTAGTGTAATATAAAAAGAGACAGGGTCTAGTGTAATATAAACAGAGACAGGGTCTTGTGTAATATAAACAGAGACAGGGTCTAGTGTAATATAAACAGAGACAGGGTCTAGTGTCATATAAAAAGAGACAGGGTCTAGTGTAATATAAACAGAGACAGGGTCTAGTGTAATATAAACAGAGACAGGGTCTAGTGTAATATAAAAAGAGACAGGGTCTAGTGTAATATAAACAGAGACAGGGTCTAGTGTAATATAAACAGAGACAGGGTCTAGTGTAATATAAACAGAGACAGGGTCTAGTGTAATATAAACAGAGACAGGGTCTAGTGTAATATAAACAGAGACAGGGTCTAGTGTAATATAAACAGAGACAGGGTCTAGTGTAATATAAACAGAGACAGGGTCTAGTGTAATATAAACAGAGACAGGGTCTAGTGTAATATAAACAGAGACAGGTTCTAGTGCCAGGATATTGGGTCAGGCCCACCTTGGAAAATGAGTTTGACTCCCCTGCGGTTGTTCTCCTTCGAGCAGAGAAGCCCAAGAGGCGATTTGAGAGAGGTGTTTAAAATCACGAAGGGTTTAGATAGAGTAAATAAAGAGAAACTGTTTCCAGTGACTGATGGGTCGATAACCAGAGGGCACTGATTGAAGGTGATTGGCAAAAGAACCAGAGGTGACACGAGGAAAAACCTTTTTACACAACGAGTGGTTAGGATCTGGAATGCACTGCCTGATAGGCTGGTGGATACAGATTCAATAGTAGCCTTCAAAAGGGAATTGGAGAAATACTTGAAGGAGAAAACATTGCAGGGGTTTGGGGAATGAACAGGGGAGTGGGACTAACTGGATTGCTCTTCGAAAGAGCTGGCACAGACTCGATGGGCAGAATAGCCTCCTTCTGTGTGGTACTATTCGATGATTGTATGACAATCTCTTTCTATTTTAATATTTATGATGTTATTGTCGACAGCACATCCCACAGCTGGAATCTGAGCATCACCCACAGGAGTGTAGACTGATGTGAAACCATCTTTAACGGTCTACTGACTCCTGACGTAGCTGGAAAAGCTTTTGCTATTATTCCCACAATTGGGCACCATCAGCTTTTCCAAAGATCTCTGAGCTTCTCTAATGGCTGCTTTCGTCTCCCTCCATTGTGGGTGATATTTCTCCCTATTCTCCTGTAAACTGAATCCATCTTGATCTGAACTGGGTTCAATGTGAGACAGTTCGGGGAGTCCGGCATCATTCACCCCTAGACCTGCACTGACAGGTTAAACCCCAGACAGCTCCTTAGTAAGGATTCCTCTGGTTCCTCACCATATATGTGTCAGGATACTGAAACCCAGCTTTCTCACAGTCCACTCCTGGAGGCCCCACTCCCTGAGCCTACAACCTTCAGCAGGGTCAGTGGTGGAGTTCCGCAGCGGGTGTGATCCCAGAGTAACTGTCGGGATCGCACCCCGTGGATGTTCCGGGTCATGTATTTTGAGTTATCCTGGTGTCTAACACGCACACATCAATAAAACAGGGAATTCCTGGAAACACGCTGCAGGTCCTTCTTTATCTGGAGATCAAATGTCTGTTATATAATTGTACCAGCAGTGAACAGGCTCCTGTGAACTCCTCCCTCTGCTATTTTAATGCAGACTTTAACCAATTTATTTTAAACGGGTTTATTTTAAATGAGCTAACACCTGCCTTAAAATGGTAGACTCAGGACTGCCTCACACACACATATTAAATCTTCGTGGAATAATTACCAGTCATTTTTAGACTGGAAACTTAACCCTGCCGTTTCACTTTCAGTCAGGAACAGATCGCAGTTTGACACCAATCTCTGATTTGACAGCATGTTTCCAGCATTCACCGTTGTTCTTCCTGACTCTAAACACAGTTGTAAAGGAGCCTTCTGTTCCGTGCCTAGGAGCTCTGACCCATGGAAGAGAGCGGCTGGGACACATTCCTTACAGGCCTCAAGATTAACCTGCACGGGGACATTGCTGTCAGTGAGGAGAGACGAGAAAGACCAAGGTGCCGTTTGCCCCTCTCAGTGTGGCCCTGAAGGACTGTGTCCAGGCTGTAGTTCTGTTCCCGCCGTACGATCCTCCCCCCAGATTGTCCTTTCTGAGCTCCAGCCAGGTGATGCTAAACACTCAGGTGGGAACAACAAAAATCCACAACAATGTGTTTAAAGCAAAGCTGATTTATTTGACATATCCAGAATATTAAACTCCAGCCCAGTTATAGGGCTTATTAACATCAGCAGAAATAAACCCCAACTGTCAGTGTGAACACAATTCAGTTCGGGATGTAATTAACAGCAGCAATAACATCAGAATCCAAACACTGCAGTCGCTTGTGAACTCGCTGGTGTGTCAGCAGGTTGGATGACCGAGTGAATCCCTTCCCACACTCAGAGCAGGTGAATGGTCTCTCCCCAGTGTGAACTCGCTGGTGTTCCTGCAGATCCATTTTTCTTTTAAATCTCTTCTCACAGTCAGAACATTTAAAAGGTCTCTCATCAGTATGAACAAGTTGGTGTGTCAGCAGGTGGGATGACTGAGTGAATCCCTTCCCACACTCGGAGCAGGTGAACGGTCTCTCCCCAGTGTGAGTGCGCTGGTGCACAGTGAGGTCAGATGATTGGCTGAACCCAGTCCCACAGTGAGAGCACCTGAACGGTCTCTCGTCAGTGTGAACACGTTGATGGCGCGTCAGTTCCCCGGAACTTTTATAGCACTTCCCGCAGTCCGGACATTTAAAAGGTCTCTCCCCAGTGTGAACTCGCTGGTGTTTCAGCAGGGCGGATGAATCAATGAATCCCTTCCCACATGTGGAGCAGGTGAACGGCCTCTCCCCGGTGTGAACTCGTCGATGAGTTTCCAGCTCACACGGGTAGTTGAATCGCTTCCCACAGTCCCCACATTTACACGGTTTCGCCCCGGTGTGACTGTGCTTGTGTCTCGACAGGCCAGAGGATCGGCTGAAGCCTCGTCCACACACAGAACACGTGTACGGTTTCTCCCCGCTCTGAACGGTGCTTTCTGCTTCCATGCTCAAAGGTCCTGATGAATCGAGTGACTCTCTCAGATCTTGAAGTGATGTTTGGTTTGAGTTTCCTGTCTGCAAATCCTCCCCTTCTAACAGCCTTAAAATGAATTTAAAACAGGAAAAAGGGAGGGTGAGAGAGAACCCACAAAAACACAAAGGCAGGTTGTGAAATTGAGCTCAATGAATCTGGGAATTTGTGGGGCCGGCACTAGAAAAAAGTGACCATGAAAGCTGCCGGATTGTCGTAAAAACCCAACTGGTTCACCAATGTCCTTCAGGGAAGGGAACCCGCCACCCGGTCTGGGCCTACACAAGGCCTCTATGGGAGGAGAGAGAGCGAGGTGGGAGTAGGAGGGGTGAAGGAGAGCGACTTTATACATCTGCAACTCGACTAGAACTTTGACAGCACCTCCCAAACACACGACCTCCACCACCTAGAAGGACAAGGGCAGCAGGTGCATGGGAACACCATCACCTCCCAGTTCCCCTCCAAGTCACACACTATTCTGACTTGGGCATATATCGCCGTTCCTACTTGGTGTTGCCCCGGGCCCGGCGGCTCTGACTCGGGGCCTGAGACCCGCACTCAGTGTTGCTGAGGGTTCCAACCCTGGGACTGTACATGGGGATTCCAACCCTGGGACTGTACATGGGGATTCTAACCCTGGGACAGTACATGGGGATTCTAACCCTGGGACTGTACATGGGGATTCTAACCCTGGGACTGTACATGGGGATTCTAACCCTGGGACTGTACATGGGGATTCTAACCCTGGGACTGTACATGGGGATTCTAACCCTGGGACTGTACATGGGGATTCTAACCCTGGGACTGTACATGGGGATTCTAACCCTGGGACTGTACATGGGGATTCTAACCCTGGGACTGTACATGGGGATTCTAACCCTGGGACTGTACATGGGGATTCTAACCCTGGGACTGTACATGGGGATTCCAACCCTGGGACTGTACATGGGGATTCCAACCCTGGGACTGTACATGGGGATTCTAACCCTGGGACTGTACATGGGGATTCCAACCCTGGGACTGTACATGGGGATTCTAACCCTGGGACTGTACATGGGGATTCCAACCCTGGGACTGTACATGGGGATTCTAACCCTGGGACTGTACATGGGGATTCCCACCCTGGGACTGTACATGGGGATTCCAACCCTGGGACTGTACATGGGGATTCCAACCCTGGGACTGTACATGGGGATTCTAACCCTGGGACTGTACATGGGGATTCCAGCCCTGGGACTGTACATGGGGATTCTAACCCTGGGACTGTACATGGGGATTCTAACCCTGGGACTGCTACATGGGGATTCAACCCTGGGACTGTACATGGGGATTCTAACCCTGGGACTGTACATGGGGATTCTAACCCTGGGACTGTACATGGGGATTCCAGCCCTGGGACTGTACATGGGGATTCTAACCCTGGGACTGTACATTGGGATTCCAACCCTGGGACTGTACATGGGGATTCTAACCCTGGGACTGTACATGGGGATTCTAACCCTGGGACTGTACATGGGGATTCCAACCCTGGGACTGTACATGGGGATTCTAACCCTGGGACTGTACATTGGGATTCCAACCCTGGGACTGTACATGGGGATTCTAACCCTGGGACTGTACATGGGGATTCCTATCCTGGGACTGTACAAGGGGGGCCCAGCTCTGGGGCTGTTCTGTTACAATTGGGTAGGATGTTAACCGTCTGCTCTGCTTTTACCAGCGCCTTCAGGAGAGATGGTGAGAAATCCGAAGTGTGGAGAGTTTGAATCAAATACCAGATGGCTTGCATCCCAGGTTGCTAAGGGAATTGGGGAAGGAGATAGCGGAAGGGCTTGCCATAATTTTCCAAACTTCCCTAGATGTGGGGGAGGTGCCTGAGGATTCGAAAGTGGCAAATGTGACAACATTGTTCAAGAAAGGGTGTAAGGACAATCCTAGTAACTACAGGCCGGTCAGTTTAACATCAGTGGTGGGTAAAGTTTTAGAAACAATAATCAAGGAAAAAAATTAAAGGGCATTTGGAGAGGTTTAAGCTAATTAAGGAAAGCCAAAACAGGTTTGTAAAAGGCAGATCATGTTTGACTAATCTAATTGAATTTTTTGATGAAGTAACAGGGAGGATTGATGAAGGGAATGCAGTGGATGTTGTTTACATGGATTTTCGGAAGGCGTTTGACAAAGTACCACATAGAAGAATTGTTAACAAAATGGAGGCTCATGGAATAGGTGGGTCAGTGGCAGCTTGGATAAGGAATTGGCTTAAGGACAGAAAACAGCGAGTTGTGGTAAAAGGCTGTTTTTCAGACTGGAGGATGGTAGACAGTGCATACATATAAATGACCTGGATATTGGAATACAGAGTAGAATTTCTAAATTTGCCAATGACACCAAACTTGGGGGTGTGGCAAACAGTGATGATGATATCAATCGACTGTCACAGGACATAGAAAGGCTAGCAGAATGGCAGACAAGTGGCAGATGGAATTTAATACAGAAAAGTGTGAGGTGATGCATTTTGGCAGAAGGAACAGGGAGAGGCAATATACACTTAATGGCACAGTTTCAAAGAGTGTGCAGGGACAGAGGGACCTGGGAGTTAATGTGCATCGGTCCCTGAAGGTGGCAGGACATATTGAGAGAGTGGTTAACAAAGCATATGGGATCTTGGGCTTCATAAATAGAGGCATTGAGTATAAAGGTAGAGAAGTTATGCTGAACCTTTCTAAAGCGCTGGTTCGGCCACAACTGGAGTATTGCGTCCAGTTCTGGTCACCACACTTTAGGAAGGATGTGAAGGCCCTTGAGAGGGTGCAGAGGAGATTTACCAGAATGGTTCTGGGGATGGGGGATCTTAGCTACAAGTACAGGTTGGAGAAGCTGGATTTGTTTTCATTAGAGCAAAGGAGGTTGAGGGGTGATTTGATAGAGGTGTACAAGATTATGACGGGTTTGGATAGGCTAGACGGGGAAAGGCTGTTCCCACTAGTTGATGGTCCAAGGACTAGGGGACACAGATTTAGGTTTTGGGCAAGAGATACAGGGGAATGTGAGGAAAAACATTTTTACACAGCGAGTGGTGAAGACCTGGAACTCGCTGCCAACGGAAGTGGTGGAAGTGGAGACACTTAATGTTTTCAAGGGGAGACTAGATAGGCACTTGAGGGAAATAAACTTGCAGGGCTACGGGGATAGAGCAGGGGAATGGGACTGACTGGATTGCTGTACAGAGAGCCGGCACGGACTCGGTGAGCCGAATGGCCTCCTCTGTACCGTCATGACTGTATAAAGGTGCTGACTCTGGCTGGGTTCATTTCACTCACTGGTTCCCCTCCCTCTCCTCCCCTGAAGGTGCTGACTCTGGCTGGGTTCAGTTCACTCACTGGTTCCCCTCCCTCTCCTCCCCTGAAGGTGCTGACTCTGGCTGGGGTCAGTTCACATTCACTGGTTCCACTCCCTCTCCTCCCCTGAAGGTGCTGACTCTGGCTGGGTTCAGTTCACTCATTGGTTCCCCTCCCTCTCCTCCCCTGAAGGTGCTGACTCTGGCTGGGTTCAGTTTTACACTCACTGGTTCCCCTCCCTCTCCTCCCCTGAAGGTGCTGACTCTGGCTGGGTTCAGTTCACTCACTGGTTCCCCTCCCTCTCTCCCCTGAAGGTGCTGACTCTGGCTGGGGTCAGTTCTACATTCACTGGTTCCCCTCCCTCTCCTCCCCTGAAGGTGCTGACTCTGGCTGGGCTCAGTTCCTCACTCACTGGTTCCCCTCCCTCTCCTCCCCTGAAGGTGCTGACTCTGGCTGGGTTCAGTTCTACACTCACTGGTCCCCCTTCCTCTCCTCCCCTGAAGGTGCTGACTCTGTCTGGGTTCAGATCGACACTCACTGGTTCCCCTCCCTCTCCTCCCCTGAAGGTGCTGACTCTGGCTGGGTTCAGATCTACACTCACTGGCTCCCCTCCCTCTCCTCCCCTGAAGGTGCTGACTCTGGCTGGGTTCAGTTCCACACTCACTGGCTCCCCTCCCTCTCCTCCCCTGAAGGTGCTGACTCTGGCTGGGTTCAGATCTACACTCACTGGCTCCCCTCCCTCTCCTCCCCTGAAGGTGCTGACTCTGGCTAGGTTCAGTTCCACACTCACTGGTTCCCCTCCCTCTCCTCTCCTGAAGGTGCTGACTCTGGCTGGGTTCAGTTCACTCACTGGGACCCCGAAGCCCCGCCCACTAGTGTTTCTTTTGCAAAGCTACCTGCGCATGCGCTCTACTGCTCGACGAAGCAAGATGGCGGCGCACAAACTCTCAGCTTTCCTTTACAAAGATGGCCGCCGTTAACCCGGGCCTGTCCCTGGGACAAAGCCTCCTTAACCGCCTGCTGCAATTTCAAACGGGGAACCTGTAGGTTCTCATTCGTGGCTTGCGGCCTACACCAGGTGTTTATGAAGCTCACCCGCCGGGTGCGTTACCTCCCTGCGTCCCGCCGATTCGTAATCGGCGTAAAATCTCGACTCCGACCTTTGCCCGCTTCCACCACTTCTTGTCGCACTCGCCGGTTCTGATCACAGTGACACTGCGCATGCTCCAGCTACGGGCGGGAAATGCGCCTGCGCACTGGGCTCCTCCAGTGTGACTGGGGCACATTCTCCCCGCGGGGCATGCTGGGGAACTACCGCACCATTGAAAGCCCCAATTATTGAATGGGGAATGAGTTTTTGTGATCCCATTGAGAGAGAATTCATCAATAATTCACACAGAAACCCAAGTGCACGGGCACTCTGCCATGGTTCAGTCCTGGATGTGATTAATAACAGAATCCAAACTCCTGCAGTCACATGTGAACTCACTGGAGTCTCAGCAGGTGGGGTGAATTTCTTCCCACACACAGGATATTGAAACAGCCTCTCTCCAGTATCAATGCGCTGATCGTGCATCAGCTGCTTTGAACTTTGAAAGCTTTTCTCGCAGTCAGAGTATTTAAAGCAACTGTTCAGTAATTGTAGGGAAATGGTGTTAGGGAAATTGACGGGATTGAAGGCCGATAAATCCCCAGGGCCTGATAATCTACATCCCAGGGTACTTAAGGAAGTGGCCCTAGAAATAGTAGATGCATTGCTGGTCATCTTCCAAAATTCTATAGACTCTGGAACAGTTCCCATGGATTGGAGGGTAGCTAATGTAACCCCACTATTTAATAAAGGTGGTAGAGAGAAAAAGGGGAATTATAGACTGATTAGCCTGACATCGGTAGTGGGGAAAATGCTAGAGTCTATTATAAAAGATGTAATAGCAGAGCACTTGGAAAACAGTGACAGGATCGGACAAAGTCAACATGGATTTACAAAAGGTAAATCATGCTTGACAAATCTACTGGAATTTTTTTGAGGATGTAACTGGTAGAATTGATAAGGGAGAACCAGTGGATGTGGTGTATTTGGACTTTGAGAAGGCTTTCAATAGGGTTCCGCATAAGAGATTAGCGTGCAAAGTTAAAGCACATGGGATTGGGGGTAAGGTACTGACTTGGATAGAGAACTGGTTGGCAGACAGGAAGCAAAGAGTTGGAATAAACGGGTCTTTTTCCGAGTGGCAGGCAGTGACTAATGGGGTACCGCAGGGATCGGTGCTAGGACCCCAGCTATTCACAATATATATTAATGATCTAGACGAGGGAACTAGATGTAATATCTCTAAGTTTGCAGACGACACAAAGCTGGGTGGGTGTGTGTGCTGTGAGGAGGATGCAGAGAAACTCCAGTATGATTTGGACAGGTTGGGTGATTGGGCAGATGCATGGCAGATGCAATATAATGTGGATAAATGTGAGGTTATCCACTTTGGTGGCAAAAACTGGAAGGCAGATTATTATCTGAACGGCAATAGATTGGGAAAAGGGGAAGTGCAATGAGACCTGGGTGTCCTTGTGCACCAGTCGCTGAAGGTAAGCATGCAGGTGCAGCAGGTGGTTAAGAAGGCAAATGGTATGTTGGCCTTCATAGCGAGAGGATTCGAGTACAGGAGCAAGGATGTCTTGCTGCAGTTGTACAGGGCCTTGGTGAGACCACACCTTGAGTATTGTGTGCAGTTTTGGTCGCCTTATCTGAGGAAGGATGTTCTTGCCATGGAGGGAGTGCAGCGAAGAGTCACCAGACTGATACCTGGGATGGCAGGGATGATGTATGAAGAGAGATTGGGTCGATTAGGCTTATATTCGCTGGAGTTTTGAAGAATGAGAGGGGATCTCATTGAAACTTATAAAATTCTAACAGGACTAGACAGACTAGATGCAGGAAGGATGTTCCCGATGGCAGATGAGTCCAGAACCAGGGGTCACAGTCTAAGGATAAAGGGGTAAGCCATTTAGGACTGAGATGAGGAGGAATTTCTTCACCCAGAGAGTGGTGAACCTGTGGAATTCTCTATACAGAAGGAAGTTGAGCCCAATTCATTAAATATATTCAAAAAGGAGTTAGATATAATTCTTAAGGCTAAGGGGATCAAGGGATATGGGGAGAAAGCAGGGACAGGGTACTGAATTTGGATGATCAGCCATGATCTCATTGAATGGCGAAGCAGGCTTGAAGGGCCAAATGGCCTACTCCTGCTCCTATCTTCTATGTTTCTATGTTCTCAATGTGGACACTCTGGAGTGTCAACAGTTGGGGCAACGGAGTGAATCCCTTCCCACACGTGAAGAATCTAAACGGTCTCTCTCCGGTGTGACTGTGCTGGTGTGTCAGTAAATGGGATGATCGATTGAATCACTTTCCACATACAGTGAACGGATTCTCCCCATTACGAACATGTTAGTGTGGGAATAGGTGAGATGAGTGAGTGAATCTCTTTCCACACTCAGCTGGTGAACAGCCTCTCCCCGGTGTGACTGTTTCGATGAGTTTGTACCTCAGACGGGCAACTGAATCCGTTCCCACATTCCCCACATTTACACTGTTGATTCAGGTGGGTGCACGAGTCTCACAGACTAGACGATTTGTTAAAAGTGGATCCACACACATAACACATGTCCTGTTTCTCCCCACTGTGATTGGAGTTTTTTTCCTTCTATATCCAAAGGCCAATGATATTCAGGTCCAGTGAATCTGTCAGATCTTGACGCAGTGTTTGGTTTGAGTTTCCATCTGCAGATCCTCCCCTTCTAATACCCTCCTATGGTGTTTACAACAGGATAGAACTTCAGAACAGACAATTTTTCCCTCCTGTCCCTCCTAAGCTGAAAATTCTCCATTCTACACACTCTCCCTCCATCCTTACTGTCTAAAAACAACATTCATTACACCATCTGGGATTTTGTTTCTCCCCTTCTCTCCAGAATGTGCTGACTCTGGCTGGGTGCAACAACAACAACTTGTATTTATATAGCACCTATAACATAGTAAAACGTCCCAAGGCGCTGCACAGGACGATTATAAGATAAGAAATTTGACACCGAGCCACATAAAGAGAAATTAGGGCAGATGACCAAAAGATTGGTCAAAGAGATAAGTTTTAAGGTGCATCTTAAAGGAGGAAAGAGAGGTAGAGAGGCGGAGAGGTTTAGGCAGGGAATTCCAGAGCTCAGGGCCGAGGCAACAGAAGGCACGGCCACCAATGGTTGAGCGATTATACTCAGGGATGCTCAAGAGGGCAGAATTAGAGGAGTCCAGATAACTCGGGGGTTGTGGGGCTGGAGGAGATTACAGAGATAGGGAGGGGTGAGGCCCATGGAGGGATTTGAAAACAAGGATAAGAATATTAAAATCGAGGCGCTGCTTAACCGGGAGCCAATGTAAGTCAGCGAGCACAGAGGTGTTGGGCGAACGGGACTTGGTGCAAGTTAGGACACGGTCCGAGTTAAGAGATGGGAAGCCGAGTTTTGGATCACCTCAAGTTTACGTAGGGTGGAATGTGGGAGGCCAGCCAGGAGTGCATTGGAATAGTCAAGTCTAGAGGTAACAAAGGCATGGATGAGGGTTTCAGTAGCGGATCAGCTGAGGCAAGGGCGGAGACGAGCGATGTTACGGAGGTGGAAATAGGCGGCGGTCTTTGTTATGCTGCAGATATGTGGTCGGAAGCTCATTTCAGGGTCAAATATGACACCAAGGTTGTGAACAGTCTGGTTCAGCCTCAGACAGATGTTAGGGAGAGGGATGGATTCAGTGGCGAGGGAACGGAATTTGTGGCGGGACCGAAAACAATGGCTTCGGTTTTCCCAATATTTAATTGGAGAAAATTTCTGCTCATCCAGAACTGTATGTCGGACAAGCAGTCTGACAATTTAGACACTATGGAGGGATCGAGAGAAGAGCTAATGAGGTAGAGCTGGGTGTTATCAGCATACATGTGGAAACTGATGCTGTGTTTTCAGATGATGTCGCCAAGGGGCAAAATGTAGATGAGAAATAGGAGGGGGCCGAGGATAGATCCTTGGGGGACACCAGAGGTAACGGTGTGGGAGCGGGAAGAGAAGCCGTTGCAGGTGATTCTCTGGCTACGATTAGATAGATAAGAATGGAACCAGGTGAGTGCAGTCCCACCCAGCTGGACGATGATGCAATTAGTTCACCTCTACATTTTGGCAGGAAGAACGAGGAGAGGCAACATAAACTAAAAGGTACAATTCTAAAGTGGGTGAACAGAGAGACCTTGGGGTTTATGGGCACAAATTGTTGACGGTGGCAGGGCAGGTTGAGAAAGCGCTTAAATAAGCTTACAGGATCCTGGGCTTCATAAATAGAGGCATAGAGTACAAAAGCAAGGAAGTTATGGTGAACCTTTAGAAAACACTGGTTCGGCCTCAACTGGAGTATTGTGTCCAATTCTGGGCACCGCAGTTTAGGACGGATGTGAAGGCCTGAGAGAGGGTGCAGAAAAGATTTACAAGGATGGTTCCAGGGATGAGGGACTTCAGTTACGTGGATAGACTGGAGAAGCTAGTCTGCAGGAAGATATCAATGGACTGGTCAGGTGGAATGGAATTCAATCCGGAGAAGTGTGAGGCAATGCATTTGGGGAGGGCTAACAAGGCAAGGGGATACACAATAAATGGTCGGACATTGAGAAGTGCAGAGGATCAGAGGGACCTTGGAGTGCATGTCCACAGATCCCTGAAGGTAGCAGGACAGGTAGATAAGGTGGTTAAGAAGGCATACGGGATACTTGCCTTTATTAGCCGAGACATAGAATACAAGAGCAGGGGTGTTATGCTTGAACTGTATAAAACATTAGTTAGGCCACAGCTAAAGTACAGCATGCAGTGCTGGTCACCACATTACAGGAAGGATATGATTGCACTAGAGTGGGTGCAGAGGAGATTTATGAGGATGTTACCTGGGCTGGGGAATTTTAGCGACGAGGAAAGATTGGAAAGGCTGGGGTTGTTTTCTTTGGAACAGAGGAGGCTGAGGGGAGACCTAATTGAGGTGTATAAAATTATGAGGGGCCTAGAAAGAGTGGATAGGAAGAACCTATTTCCCTTAGCAGAAGGATCAATAACCAGAGGACATAGATTTAAAGTAATTGGTCGGAAGTTTAGAGGGGATTTGAGGAGAATTCTTTTCACCCAGAGGGTGGTGGGGGTCTGGAACTCACTGCCTGAAAGGGTGGTAGAGGCAGAAACCCTCATCACAGTTAAAAACTACTTGGATATGCACTTGAAGTGCCGTAACCTACAAGGATACGGACCAAGTACTGGAAAGAGGGATTAGGGGGGATAGCTCTTTGTCGGCCGGCACAGACAAGATGGGTCGAATGAAATTTCTATGATTCTATGATTCTAAGCTGGGGTTGTTCTCCTTGGAGCAGAGATGTTTGAGAGGAGATTTGATAGAGGTGTTCAGAATCATGAGGTGTCTGGACAGAGTAGATAGAGAGAAACTGTTCCCATTGGTGGAAGGGTCGAGAACCAGAGGACACAGATTTAAGGTGATTGGCAGAAGAACCAAAGGTGACATGGGGAAAAACTTTTTACGCAGCGAGTGGTTAGGATCGGGAATGCACTGACTGAAAGGGTGGTGGAGGCAGATTCAATCGTGGCTTTCAAAAGGCAATTGGATAAGGACCTGAAGGAGAAACAATGTCAGGGCTCCGGGGGAAGGGTGGGGGAGTGGGACTAGCTGAAGTGCTCTTGCAGAGAGCCGGCACGGGCTCGACGGGCCGAATGGCCTCATTCTGTGCTGTAACCATTCATTTATTCCTATTTTAATAACTTTTGCTGAATGTGACCCTCGCCAAGGGCCAGGATATCGGATTCGGCCCACCATGGAAAATGAGATTGACTCCCCTGAGGTAGACAATGTCAACCGGATTCCCCTCATCCCCCAACCCAGCAACTTCTTCACAAAACTCAAGCAAGTTGGCCTTGTTTTCTGGAAGCCATGTTGAATATCTCGAATGGCTCCTTCCCTTTCCCCATGATCGAAAACAGCATCTCTTAGGATCCCTTCAGGCACCTTCCTTGTGATCGATATCACACTGATGGGCCTCTAGTTCCCTTAGAGAAGGTGCCTGAAGGGATCCTAAGAGAACTAGAGGCCCATCAGTGTGATATCGATCACAGAGAAGGTGCCTGAAGGGATCCTGTGATCGATATCACACTGATGGGCCTCTAGTTCTCTTAGGATCCCTTCAGGCACCTTCCCTGTGATCGATATCACACTGATGGGCCTCTAGTTCCCCGGCTCTGATTTGTCCCCAATTTGGAAAATGGGAACGATGTGAGCTACCTTCCAATCTCAGGGAGCAATGCCTGACTCTACTGAGCTGAAGACATGGGCAAGGGGCTCACAGAGCACCTGTCCGATCTCTTTAAACACCCTTGGGTGGAAATCACCTGGACCTTACAGGCCTCAAGATTAACCTGCACGGGGACATTGCTGTCAGTGAAGAGAGATGAGAAAGACCAAAGTGCCGTTTGTCCCTCTCAGTGTGGCCCTGAAGGACTGTGTCCAGGCTGTAGTTCTGTTCCCGCCGTACGATCCTCCCCCCAGATTGTCCTTTCTGAGCTCCAGCCAGGTGATGCTAAACACTCAGGTGGGAACGACAAAAATCCACAACAATGTGATTAAAGCAAACTGGTTTATTTGATCTATATCCAGAATATTAAACTCCAGCCCAGTTACAGGGGTTATTAACATCAGCAGAAACAAACTCCAACTGTCAGAATGAACACAATTCAATCCGGGATGTAATTAACAGCAGCAAAAACATCAGAATCCAACCTCTGCAGTCACTTGTGAACTTGCTGGTGTCTCAGCAGGTGGTATGACTGAGTGAATCCTTTCCCACACTCAAAGCAGGTGAACGGCCTCTCCCCAGTGTGAACTCGCTGGTGTGTCAACATGATGGACGACCGAGAGAATCCCTTCCCACACTCAGAGCAGGTGAACGGTCTCTCCCCAGTGTGAACTCGCTGGTGAGTCAGCAGGTTGGGTGACTGAGTGAATCCCTTCCCACACACGGAGCAGGTGAACGGCCTCTCCCCGGTGTGACTGCGCTTGTGTATCTCCAGGTTGGATGATCGGCTGAAGCCTCGTCCACACACAGAATACGTGTACGGTTTCTCCCCGCTCTGAACGGTGCTTTCTGCTTGCTTCCATGTTCAAAGGTCCTGATGAATCGAGCGACTCTGTCAGATCCTGAAGTGATGTTTGGTTTGAGTTTCCCGTCTGCAAATCCTCCCCTTCTAATACCCTGTAAAAGGAGTTTACAAAATTCATCACTGTAAGTACAGGACAGACATTCAGAACAGACAATTCTAGTTTCTATCGAACATTCTTTCCTCTCTTCTTCCTCCAAAGCTGTAAATCCCCGTCCCACATATTGTCCCTCCTCCCTGTGCTAAAATCCAAACACGTCTCAAGATAGTTTGTCCTCCGCTCCCAGTTTTCAGTATGATCAGTTCTACACTCACTGGTTCCCCTCCCTCTCCTCCCCTGAAGGTGCTGACTCTGGCTGGGTTCAGTTCTACACTCACTGGTTTCCCTCCCTCTCCTCCCCTGAAGGTGCTGACTCTGGCTGGGTTCAGTTCTACACTCACTGGTTCCCCTCCCTCTCCTCCCCTGAAGGTGCTGACTCTGGCTGGGTTCAGTTCGACACTCACTGGTTCCCCTCCCTCTCCTCCCCTGAAGGTGCTGACTGTGGCTGGGTTCAGTTCTACACTCACTGGTTCCCCTCCCTCTCCTGCCCTGAAGGTGCTGACTCTGGCTGGGTTCAGTTCTACACTCACTGGTTCCCCTCCCTCTCCTGCCCTGAAGGTGCTGACTCTGGCTGGGTTCAGTTCTACACTCACTGGTTCCCCTCCCTCTCCTCCCCTGAAGGTGCTGACTCTGGCTGGGTTCAGTTCACTCACTGGGACCCTGAAGCCATTTCCCCTCGTGGCTACTTTACAAAGATGGCCACGCATGCGCTCGACCTGTCGATGAAGCAAGATGGCGACTCAAAAACACTCAGCGCTCCTTTACAAAGATGACCGCCGTTAATCTGGAATAACAACAGAAAACGCTGGAAAAACTCAGCAGGCCAGGCAGCATCCGTGGAGAGAGAAAGAGAGTTAACGTTTCAGGTCGATGACCTTTCATCATCCGTTAATCTGGGCCTGTTCCCGGGAAAAAGCCCCGGAGCTGCAAACGCGGAACCTGTAGGTTCTCATTCGGGGCTTGCGGCCTACACCAGGTGTTTATGAAGCTTACCCGCCGGGTGCGTTACTTCCCTGCTGATTCGTAATCGGCGCAAAAACCGTGACTGCCGCTGACGTCCGATCCGTGCACGCGCCCGGCTCTGATCACAGTGACATTGCGCATGCTCCAAATACAGGCGGGCACTGCGCCTGCGCACTGGGCTCCTCCAGTGTGAATGGGGCACATTCGCCCCCGCGGGGCATGCTGGGGAACATTGAAAGCCCCAATTAGTGAATGGAGAATGAGTTTCTGTGATCCCATTGAGAGAAAATTCATCAATAATTCACACAGAAACCCCAGTGCACGGGCACTCTGCCATGGTTCAGTCCTGGATGTGATTAATAACAGAATCCAAACCCCTGCAGTCACATGTGAACTCACTGGAGTCTCAGCAGGTGGGGTGAATTTCTTCCCACACACAGGATATTGAAACAGCCTCTCTCCAGTATCAATGCGCTGATCGTGCATCAGCTGCTTTGAACTTTGAAAGCTTTTCTCACAGTCAGAGTATTTAAAGCATCTGTTCTCAATGTGGACACTCTGGAGTGTGAACAGGTGGGGCAACGGAGTGAATCCCTTCCCACACGTGAAGTATCTAAACAGTCTCTCTCCGGTGTGACTCTGCCGGTGTGTCAGTAAATGGGATGATCGATTGAATCCCTTTCCACATACAGAACAGTGAAAGGATTCTCCCCATTACGAACTTTCTGGTGTGTCAGTCAGTTAGATGAGCGACTGAATCGCCTTCCACATTCAGCAGGTGAATGGCCTCTCAAGGTGTGAACTCGCTGGTGTGCCTTCGGCTCCCAGGAGCTTTTAGAGCTCTTCCCACAGTCAAAACATTTAAACAGTCTCTCCCCAGTGTGAACTCGCTGGTGTCTCAGCAGCTGGGATGGGTGAGTGAATCCCTTCCCACAGATGGAGCAGGTGAACGGCCTCTCCCTGGTGTGAACTTGCTGGACCGAGTGAAACCCTTCCCACAAAGGGAGCAGGGAAATGGCCTCTCTCCAGTGTGAGCAGGCTGCGGATTCGTCAGATTCCCGGAGATTTTAAAGCTTTTCCCACAGTCAGAACATTTAAACGGTCTCTCACCAATGTGAACAAGCGGGTGTGTCAGCAGGTTGGATTTCTGACTGAATCCACCACACGGAGCAGGTGAACAGACTGTCCGCTGTGTGACTGCGCCAATGAACGTCCCACCTAGACGGGGAAGTGAATCCCTGCCCGCCGTCCCCACCTTTACCTGGTTTCCCCTCGGTTTGAAGGTACACGTGCCTCGCCAGGACAGGTGATCGGCAGAATCTGGGATCACACACGGAACACGTGTGCGGTCTGTCCGTGCTGCGATCGCTGCTCTCTCCTTCCATGGGCAAAGGCCGATGATATTCAGGTCCTGAGGAATGGAGCGACTGTCAGATCCTGACCTGATGTTTGGTTTGAGCTTCCTGTCTGTAAACGCTCCAGGACTAACACCGTGTAAACGGAGTCTAGAAAGGGGTAAGAGGGAGAAAGCTGTCTCATGTCCCCCTTTCCCAGCCCAGGGGCAGTGAAGCTGATTTTCAGGCCCAGCTGCTGCCCAGGTTGGCTGAAATACCCACAAGCCCCCGCGCTCCGGCCGCCGCTGACACTGCGCATGCGCCACATGGCCCCGCCCACTCCCTGCCCCGCGCATGCTCAGGACACCCGCTCGGGAGCCCGCCGCCTGAGAGCCCGGATCACCGGCGGAAAGTGAGTTTTAGGAGTTTTTTAAAAATTTACCGCGGAGAGAAGCGCGCGCGAGGAGATAAATCAAAACAAAATCCAACCCGGAGCGTCCGAGCGCCTCCTCCCTCCCCCGGCACCGAGCGGGCGGATCGAGCGACCGCAGCCCGACTGGGGCACTTGACCAATCCCGCCGCCGTGACTGACGTCCACTCCGACCAATAGCGAAAGGGTGGGTGGAGCCTGGAGGACTGAAGCGGCGGCGGGTCCGCCAACCAATCAGGGAGTCCGAGGGGCGGGATTTCCGCCGCCTGCTCCCCTCGCTGCGGAGACAGGGGGAATGCAGCAGAGGGCGCTCTTCTGAATTTAGGCTCAGGCAGGTTGGAGCAGAGCAGAGCAGAGGGAACTGGACTCTGCACTGGGCTTCACTCTGGCATGGAGCAGAGCAGAGGGAACTGGACTCTGTACTGGGCTTCACTCTGGCATGTTGGAGCAGAGCAGAGGGAACTGGACTCTGCACTGGGCTTCACTCTGGCATGGAGCAGAGCAGACGGAACTGGACTCTGCACTGGGCTTCACTGGACTCTGCACTGGGCTTCACTCTGGCATGGAGCAGAGCAGACGGAACTGGACTCTGCACTGGGCTTCACTCCGCGCCGGGCTGTACTCCCTCAGCACTGCACTGGAGTGGCAGCCTCGAGTTTTGTGCTGAAGTCTCTGGAGTGGGACTTCCACCCACAACTTTCTGACTCCGAGGCGAGAGTGCTACCGCTTGAGCCATGTCTGACAGTCTGTATCTAACCTGTGCTGTAATTTGCCCTGGGAGTATTTGAATCATAGAAAAATTACGATAGCGAAGGAGGCCATTCAGCCCATCTTGTCCGTGCCGGCCGACAAAGAGCTATCCACCCTAATCCCATCTTCCAGCTCTTGGTCCATAGCCTTGCAGGTTTTTGCCACTCTCCCTTGGATCCCATGGGCTTTTACTTTTTTGATCAGCCTGCCATGTGGCACTTTGTCAAAAGCCCTGTTAAAATCCATAAGATCTTTGGGTTTTCTTTGACTCTATTTGCCAGTATTTTTTTCATGCCCTCTTTTTGCTTTCCTAATTTCCTTCTCAATTTCACCCTTACACTTTCTATCCTCTTCTCGGCTTTCTGCAGTATTGAGCTCACGCTATCTGATCGAGGCTTCCCTTTTTTGCCTTATCTTACCCTGTAAGCACCTTGTCATCCAGGGGGCTCTAAGTTTAGCAGTTCTACCCTTTTTCTTTGTGGGAACATGTTTACCCTGAACTCCATGTATCTCCCTCTTGAATGCCTCCCACTGCTCTGACACTGATTTACCTTCAAGTAACTGTTTCCAGTCCACTTTTGCTAAATCACTTCTCAACCTCGTAAAATTGGCCTTCCCCCAATTTAGAACCCTTACTCCTGTTTTTTCTTTGTCCTTATGCATAATTATGCCAAAACGAACTGAATTATGATCACTGCCCCCAATATGCTCCCCCACTGATACTCCTTCCACCTGCCCAGCTTCATTCCCCAAAACCAAATCCAGAACTGCCCCCGCTGTTGTTGGGCTTGCTGTGTATTGGCTAAAGAAGTTCTCCAGAATGCAATTTCGGAATTCTGTGCCCTCTATCCCTTTTCACTGGTAGTATCCCAGTTAATATTGGGGTCATTGAAATCCCCCTCTATTACTGCCCTATTGTTTTTGCACTTGTCAGAAATTTGCCTACAAATTTGCTCTTCGATCTCCCTGGGACTGTTTGGGGGTCTAGCGTACACTCCCAGCAGTGTGAGTGCCCCTTTTTAGTTCTTTAGTTCAGCCCATATGGCCTCATTTGATGATCCTTCGAACATATCCTCCCTCCTCACAGCTGGAATTGTCTCTTTAATCAATACTGCGACCCCCCCCTCCTTTATTTACCCCCCTCTCCATCTGGTCTGAAAACCCTGTAACCAGGAATGTTGAGCTGCCAGTCCTGCCCTTCTTGCAGCCATGTCTCAGTAATGGCGATAATATCAGACTCCCACGTGTCTATCTGTGCCCTCAGCTCATCTCCCTTATTTCCTAGACTCCTTGCATTACAGTATACACCATTGAGCATTGCCAAACTGCCTTGTTGTCTATTTCCCAGCCCTTGTTTCCTCTGCCTTCCAAACTCACTTACTAATTTTCTGGGCCTTGCTCTCTCTCCCACTGCTTAAATCCTTGGTGTCCTCGCTCAGTCTCCACCCAGGGCCGCTGCTGATGAGTCTGGGCCTCGCTCTCTCTCCCACTGCTTAAATCCTCGGTGTCCTCGCTCAGTCTCCACCCAGGGCCTCTGCTGATGAGTCTGGGCCTCGCTCTCTCTCCCACTGCTTAAATCCTCGGTGTCCTCGCTCAGTCTCCACCCAGGGCTGCCGGTGAGTCTGGGCCTCGCTCTCTCTCCCACTGCTTAAATCCTCGGTGTCCTCGCTCAGTCTCCACCCAGGGCCGCTGCTGGTGAGTCTGGGCCTCGCTCTCTCTCCCACTGCTTAAATCCTCGGTGTCCTCGCTCAGTCTCTACCCAGGGCCGCTGCTGCTGCCGGTGAGTCTGCAGAGGCTTTTCATCCATTTTACGTACACAGTTTTAAAAAAAACATTCTTTGGATGTGGGTGTCGCTAGCAAGGCCAACATATATTGCCAGTCCTCAGTTACCCGTTGAGAAGGTGATGCTGGGCCGCCTTCTTGAACCTCTGCAGTCCGTGTGGTGAAGGTACTCTCAGAATGCTGTTGAAATGTGTCCCAGCCGCTCTCTTCCATGGGTCAGAGCTCCTGGGCACAGAACAGAAGGCTCCTTTACAACTGTGTTTAGAGTCAGGAAGAACAACGGTGAATGAGTGTGAGCTGAGCATGCGCGGCTCCAGCGGGCGAGAGGGAGGCGGGTTAATAAACCCCAGGAGAAAGTGAGTGGTCAGGGAGCATCTGTAAATGGAGGAGAAAGAGTGAGTGGGCAGGGAGCATCTGTAAAGGGAGGATAAAGAGCGAGTGGTCAGGGAGTGTCTGTAAATGGAGGAGAAATGGAGAGTGGTCAGGGAGCGTCTGTCAATGGAGGATAAAGAGTGAGTGGTCAGTGAGTGTCTGTAAATGGAGAAGAAATAGTGAGTGGTCAGGGAGCGTCTGTAAATGGAGGAGAAAGAGTGAGTGGTCAGGGAGTGTCTAAATGGAGGAGAAAGGGTGTGTGGTCAGAGAGCGCGTGTCAATGGAGGAGAAAGAGTGAGTGGGCAGGGAGCGTCTGTAAATGGAGGAGAAAGAGAGAGTGGTCAGGGAGCATCTGTAAATGGAGGAGAAATGGTGATGAATCAGTGAGAGGGATCGTTCACTTACTCCATGTGTGGGAAGGGATTCATTCTGCGATCCCACTTGGTGAGACACCAACATATTAACACTGATCAGAACCTGTTCACGTGTTCTCACTGTGTGAAGAGATTCACAAACTCATCCCACCTGATGAGGCACCTGCGTATTCACACTGGGGAGAGGCCGTTCACCTGCTCCGTGTGTGGGAAGGGATTTAACCAGTCCTCTCACCTGCTGACACACCAGCGAGTTCACAAGTGACTGCAGGGGTTGGATTCTGCTGTTATTGCTGCTGTTAATCACATCCTGGACTGATCTGTGTTCATTCTGACAGTTGGGGTTTGTTTCTGCTGATGTTAATAACCCCTATAACTGGGCTGGAGTTTAATATTCTGGATATCTGTCAAATAAATCAAAGGGTGAAAGGTCAGAGTCACTCTTGTTCCTGAAAGGGGGGTAAAAATGCTGCTGATTGTGTTTCCCTCCAGTGGAGTTTATTGTTACTTTTGCCAAATAATCTTTAAAGTGATTTCCCAAATACTGACAACTATCTCAAATGGAGCTAAAATCTGTGTAGGTTTTGGGGCAATAATGTTCAGAGACAAACATGTTTTAACATAAAATGGTTAAAATACATTGAATTAAATGTCTGATATAATGGGCATTGTGGGAGAGAGAAGTTTAGTCTGAGTTAGAAACTCAAACAGGCGTTTCACTGCAGACAGGTCGCCATGGCAACACTGATAAGACATTCCATTCCACTGAATCCACTGGGTGGAAACTCTAATCAGGTCAGGGGAAAGAACCGGGTTTGTCTGTTAAAAACCACAATATAAGCTGAAACCACAGTGAGTAAAATAATACATCAGATTATAATGTGTGATGTTCATACCTATAACTGTGAAACTGTAAAATAACATCATTAACAGTAATTTAGGGATAAAGAGAAAATTACTGAAGAAAAGTAGCTGCCTTGAACCAGGGAAAGTGTCCTTGTAAATCACAGATTAGAGAAGTTCCAGCTGTCTTTCCCTCGCTTCCTGCCGAAACCCAGCAGAGAAGATAAAGAAGAGTCAGGTGCCAGAGATGGATCACTACAGGGTATAAAAGTGAGGGGATCCTGATGTAAGGGGGCAGTCGGGACTGGAGACACCGGAGATCAAACTCAGGGTGCCCGAGGTTCCATCCAGCGGGCTGACCTCGTGTAAGTTACTGTGGACACGTGGGACTTGCAAGTTTACTCTGATTGATGGATCAATGTAAGGTACGGTAGAGGACAGAGAATCTGCTCATCTTATATTTCTAATAAGGTCTTAAAGTTGCTGACATGAGACTCTCGAACCTGCTAATGAATAAGACAAGGCATCAGCTTGAATCTTAAACCTCTTTACTGTTCTGTTCCTCTACTCCTTTTAAACTTTTACCATTTAATGTAGATTTTCTACTTTTTTCTTCCTCCCAAAATGCATCACCTCACATTTCTCTGTGTTAAATTTCAGCTGCCATCTCCCTGCCCCATTTACTAACCTGTGTATTCACACTGAAGTCACTTACAGTCCTCTTCACAGTTGGCCATGGTCCCTATTTTGGTCTCATCTGGAGATTTTGATCTTGTGCCCCACATACCCAAGCCCAGATCATGTCTCGATATTGAGAAGAGCAGTGGTCCCAACACTGACCCTGGGGACACCACTGTGTACATCCCTCCAGTCTGAAGAACATCCATTAACCACTACTCTCTGTTTTCTGCCCTTTACCCAACTTCCTATCCACGCTGCCCCACTCCCTTTAATACCGTCAGCCTTCATTTGATCAACAAGCCTCCTGTCCGGCACCTTATCAAACACCTTTTGACAATCCATCTCCACAACATCCACTTCATTTCCTTTCTCACTACACTGTGTTATTTCCTGAAATAATCCCTGCTGTCTGTCCTGAGAGAATCCATTTCACTGCCAAATGTTGCAATGTTTGCTCCACCCCACAGGGTTCGATCTGTGGTGTGGAGCAAACAACAGAAAGTCCACAAAGCGGCCCCGCGGCAAACTCCGGGACAGGGAGGAAGTGAGTCAGGGAGCGTCTGTAAATGGAGACTGGTCAGGGAGCGTCTATAAATGGAGTAGAAATGGAGACTGGTCAGGGAGCGTCTGTAAATGGAGGAGAAAAGGTGAGTGGTCAGGGAGCGTCTGTAAATGGAGGAGAAATGGTGAGTGGTCAGATCAAGGATTGAATGTGGGACCTTCCTAGTAAGTAGTGCAGAGTGTTCTAAAGCGGGGGTGGGGGGGGGCGGAGGGTGAGGAGGGTTAGAACATGATATTTTGAAAGAAATGTCACTCCAGCATTGCAAAATTCTGAAGACTTTCAAAATTAACCAAGCAAGTCAAATGGATCTTCAAAAATAGTGAGACATTTTAGAAAGGCTCAAGTCACTGAAACAGACAGGTTTACAATCACTGCACAGTACAGAAGGGAGCGACTGTTAATGGGAGCTCTGTGAGTGAAGTCCGCCGACACTCCAACAGGTCTGTCCCTTTAACTATAACTAGGCAGAGAAAGGGGAGTCCCTGTCCCTTTAAATATCTGGCCCATTCCCCCAGGCAGTGGGAGGAGGAACAGCGCGCGGTCTCTTTATATCCTGACCCTGTTGGCCACGCGCGGGGACCCGCTCTGTGTCGGGCGGGGGGGAGGCCTCGAGAAACTGCTCTATGTGCAGACTACTTACACTGAGACACCAAATCCAGGGACTACTTCCACTGAGACAGCAAATCCAGGGACCACTTACACTGTGACACCAAATCCAGGGACCACTTACACTGTGACACTGTTGGTGAGAAATTAATTCACTCCAGTCTGTGTTGATAGGTAAAAGCAAACAGTTTATTAATGTTCAGAGATCTCTGGGAGAAAACCATCCCACTTCTGACACCAAGTTGTAAGCGAGGAAAATCTGGAAGGTAAAATAGAACGAACAGACTCAGGTGTTACCCAGATCAATAGCTTTATTACGGGTGCACACGGGAGAACTATCTCAGCTACCCTTAGCTCGAGACATCGTTCTCAAGGGGAAAAGTGGCAATACAGCTTAGTTTATACAGATTATTCGACAACACCCACTTATTGCTAATGGGGGTGTATACATGATCATATTGACACTTCATTGGTTTACATGATTAACCAATCAACTACTAGGCCTGTCCTTTGAACTCGAGCACCCTCTGGATATGTCAGTAAGAAGCTTATGGACTGCAGAGGCTTCATTCTAACTCCTGTATTCCTGAGCTATCTCTTACTCTTGTTATCAGTATGGGAAGGTTTTTTTCAGCAGCGACATGGCTGGATGATGACAAAGCCACAGTGAGTTATGTAGCCTGCTGACTACTCTTCAAGGCCTTACTTGCATTAATCGTGCCTTTGTCCTCTTATCTCTTCCAAGAACAGGTTCTTTCTAAACAGTTACTCAGTGTATCCACAAGCAACACTGCAGAATGTCTTTGCTCAGCTCAATTTATCTTCGTTTAAAAAGGGTTCGTATAGCCAAGTATCCCACGGTGCTTTGCGTTTGTTTTCCAGCCTGACCAGACTGAATGGTACCTTTCAGACATATTATACCGGTCAAATATTGAGGCCCACCCCTTTATAGCCCCTAAACCACATTTTATCCTGACAATCCCCCCTTTTGGCCCTTGGCTAAGCCCAAGGTAGCCGACCCTTATCCGGCCCCCAATGTTGCCCATAGGTTTGCCCCTCTTGGTGTTGCCCTCTCGCAAGCGCCTAGGCACCCCCTGGATATTTACATATGCAAGATGCTGTACCTCATCTCTCCAGGTTCCCTTCGTGGTGGCCACCAGTCCGGGTGGAAGAGAGGCAGAACATCTGAGAGTCCTATCAAACTCTGATTGTCTCCCCTTCTATAGGCACCTTACCCCGTTAGATACTCCTCCTGGGACCACTCAGACCTGTTCTTTGTTGAGATCAAAGAGACACTGGGGACATTCTCACCCAGGCTCTGTTTTACTACCTTTGCCAACCTTTTCATCCTCTGCCTACGACATTTATTACAGGCCATGAAAATCAAGAAGCACATTACAACAAACTGCACTACTGCTAATACATGTGAGATTAATCTAATCCAAGGATGGATCTGGATATTCAGTCCCCAACTCCAAATGTCATCCACCCATGTGGTCACCTTTCACCATCATTAAATTCAATTCACTGTTCCAGTTTTCCAATTCTGCCCCGCCTGGGGTATCCTCTGTTTCTTCTATCTTTCCTGATGTTACCCCGCCTGGGGTCTCCTCTACATTGCTTTGGATCTTCTCTTTCGGTGTGCTCAATTAATTTGTTAGTGCTGGTTAGTCATAGGCATGAGTACCCAATTGGCTTATGTATCTTACGACATAGGTTACATATATCAAATACACTATCATAACAAGTTGGAGAACTACCAGAGCGTGTGAAATAATACAAATCTAAGGGTGTGCTGATATATTAAGCCCAATATCCCACCAGTGTGAGTTGTCCTCTATGCTGTCAATTTCAATATCTATTCTCGAGTTGTCTTCCTCCAAAACATAAAAATGCTTTAGGGAGGAGTTCAGTCGCATCATGAGCTCACTGGTACCCTTAGACAACAGGGGAATGTAGTATCCGAATTGTGCCACATAATTGTGTAGCTCATACTTAAAAACGTGTTGGTTGATGGGACAGGTCCTGTTAGACCCATAAGCATGGTAATTGCGGTAGTGGTGACACAGGAGGCACCACCAAAACCACCTCATACTGGATTCGCACTGGTTTTTCCCACGCTCTGTTACCTACAAGCACAATTATTACAGTCACAGTTAAATTCAGACTTACAATCATTTCAAGCGACATTACAGTTTAACATCTAATCAACAAATCATGGACTTAAAAGAATCTCCAGATCTCTCTCTTACTCGTATCCATATTGTGGATAGTTCTTACTAAACATGATTTCTCCTTAGCCCTCAATTGTCCCAATCCAGATTCCAGGTAACTCTCCACTTCAACTTCAATTTCAATCCCTCTAACAGGTACCAGTGTGTTTAACTCTATTCTGATTGTTTCATTAATTAGATAGTTTCTCGATGGAGTATGTGTCAATGCTTTAAAAGTTGTCTCGCTCTCCTGAGCCACATTAACCATTTCATGTCTTGCTGTTATCAAGTAACTGAGCATGTCTGAGACCCGTTCTTCAGTGCAGATTCAGCATACATTCCCGGATGGTAATTGCTTCATACTTAACAAATCACATTTGCACATTCATATCGGTATCTCCATATCATGCCACATGTGCCTTTCTCGCACTTTCAGGTATTTTATCAAAAGATTGTCTGGAGGTCTTTGTTCATCTTCCTCTGCATGGTCCCGATGTCTTGGATAGTGGCCGGACTATCAAATTCAGTTTTCTTAAAAATGTTCATTAGAGGCAGGGACACAAATGTCTCCAAGAGAAAGCTATCAATTTACTATTCTTAGCTACTCTTTCCTGACTTTCACTAGAAAGTTTTGAAAATTCCCATTCAGTAGTGTAATTCTCCTGTTTCAATCTTGCACCTTCAATCACTTCCCTTTAATTACCATTCATATCTCATTCATGAGCCCTGGAGAAACTTTACTGTCCAGTACAATATTTAAGATTGAAAACATAGATCAAACATTCCCACTTGGTCCAAGTTATTAACTTTTTTTATTTATCATTATTTTAGAGGATCTTTTATTTTTCCAAAAGTAACCCAATATATAGTGCCTGAGTCCATTTTGTCATTTCAAAATGATCCCGAAATCCAAACAGCAGTACTGTTGAACTGACAGGTTTTGTCAATGTTCAATTTCATTTCTATCAATTTATCTTATCAATTCCAATTTCAGAAACAAGTGATTTCCAGGCTAGGTGGCTTACACAGTGTTTTAACATTAGAGACAGAAGTGCTGCAATTAGTTTACAAGGTAACTTCCATATAACAAAAGAAAGCAGAGAATCCATTGTGACTCTGCTTAAAGCCTAAGGGGTTAATTTATCAAATCATAATTTTCCTTCTGGGAAATGTTAAATTAAAATTAAGAAACTTCAATTTAATAAAGTCCAATATCTTTAAATTTCATTCAGTAAAACTAAAGTTATTGCTTGGTGAACTTAATCAGCTGTCAGTGGGAAGGGTTAACTCCTTTGCAGGTTTTTAAGAAGGTGGAGCGAAA
This sequence comes from Squalus acanthias, assembly GCA_030390025.1. Lineage (NCBI taxonomy): Eukaryota > Metazoa > Chordata > Chondrichthyes > Squaliformes > Squalidae > Squalus > Squalus acanthias. The sequence continues at coordinate 237,102 of JASTWF010000682.1, forward strand.
CATTGTCAGGCGCACGCAATTGCGTCACTTCACATAAATTTAAAAAAAACTTTCCCGATCCAAAAAACAGTTGTTTTCACACTTTAACTAAACACGAACAGAACAGATAAAACAAAACAAACTAGTACATGCTTGTAGAAAACCATAAATTACATCATAATTCTTATTGTCTTTTCTTCAGATGCCTTTCCAAAATCCTGTAAAAACATTGAATATAACTGGAGAAAAATTAGTTTTTCACATTTAAACAAATCAAATCAAACTGCTTTGGAAGATTTCACCATAGCAACCGTGACTCCAAGGTTAAATCTTAGACCGAAACTTAATCTTTTGTTAAACAAACTTTTTGTTGTTCTTCTCAGTTTTACACACCAGCTTAACTTAATCACAGAATCCCCACAATGCAGATAGAGGCCATTTCGGCCCATCGAGCCTGCACCGACACATATCCCACCCTATCCCCGTAACCCCACGTATTTAATCCCCCTAACACTAAGGGTCAATTTATCATAGCCAAATCAACCTAACCCGCACATCTTTGGACTGTGGGAGGAAACCAGAGCACCCGGAGGAAACCCACGCAGACACGGGGAGAATGTGCAAACTCCACACAGACAGTCACCCAAGGCCGGATTCGAACCCGGGTCCCTGGCGCTGTGAGGCAACAGTGCTAACCACTATGCCACCGTGTTGCCCGTGTTAAATTGTAGTTCAAAGTTTTTTTTTCAATTCTTGGGGCACAATCTATTGCAGCCACACATCGTGGCATTGCCTTCGCTACTGGATCCCTCTTGGTGGAGTAATACGCAACGGGTCTCTGTTTCCCTCCGTGATCTTGCATTACCACAGCTGAATAACTCCCTTGGTCCTGGTCACAGTACAAGTGGAAGGGTCGGGTATGGTCTGGCAGTCCTAGGGCAGGGGCTGTTATTAATTCCTGTTTAAGGGCCCTGTATGCTTCCTCCTGCTCTGTCTCCCCCCTTTAACTAACCGCTGAATCGGCTCTGCTTTCCTTGCAATGTCTGATATAAAATTCCTGCAGTAGTTAAACAGTCCCAACACTTTCCTCACTCCCCGGACGGTCACCACCCTTGGCATGTCTTTTATGGCTGCCTTTTGTTCCTGCAGGAATGCCTTATACCCCTGGTTAATTTCGTGTCCTAGATACTTTACTTTGGACAGTCCAACCTGTGCCTTTTTGGGTTCAATTTAAAGCCAGCTTTCTTAAGTGTCTGGAGGGTGGCTAGTAATGCTCCAATGTGTCCTTTGGCATCCTCTGATGCAATCATTATGTCATTGACATATTGGAGTAGGGCACTCTGATACTTTGATAGGTCTAACTCGTCTAAGGCTTGACTCAGTACATGGTGGAATATATTTGGATTATTGTGGAACCCCTGCGGGACCCTGGTCCATGTATACTGTCTATCTCTGACAGTAAAGGCGAATTTCCCTTGTGATTCCTCTGCCAATGATATGGACCAGAACCCGTTCTGTATCCAAGACTGTAAATATTTTAAAGTCTGGTTTCAGACCATTAAATATTTTATTCAATGCGGTCTAAACAAATTTACACCAACCAGAATTTCACCGTGGCCACAATAAAAGTCTGGTTTTAATAGGTTAATTAACCTCAACAACTCCAATTCAATCCAGATCCATTTTTTTTTTAACTAACCAGTTTCACTTGGAAAAGAAAGAAACCAAAGCCACATTAACAAAGAAACAATTACCTATGCCTTGTAAACATTCAAATTCATTTTCTTCCAGGCACATTGGCAACTGTGACTTCAAGGCTGAAGCTTATCTTTTGTAAAACAATTAACAACCTTAAAACAACACACGCTTGTCCATCCTTCAAGGCAAGTCTTCAAAGGGTTAAACAGCTTTTAGCGCTCTGTACAAAAGAGTGGGTGGAGCTAAAACAAAAATGACAGACACTTTTTTAAAGACAGACTTTCAGACAAAATAAATACTGTAACTTCTTAAACATTCACAGTCAGGAAACCTTTCACTCTTTTAACTCACACTTTCACACAAACTGAGATCCCAGCATTCCTTTTAAGATTCCTTTCACTCAACAAATCTTGTGTTTTATTTGTCTCGGCACAGACATTAATAATTTCCATGTCGATAAAACTTTAAATTTCTCTTTTTTTTCTTTTCACATAGACGTCTCAGCAGCTTTTCCTGGCTTTCCAAATCCCTGTTTTTTTTCTTTGCTGAGTTTTCAGATTGGTTAGCCTGCAAATTAGATCTTTTGGCATTTCCTTGCAGCTGCAGTTGAGGTCATTTATCTCCCAGCATTTGTCTCTCTAACGGTTTAAAAGGTTGATACCTAGTTCGAATCACCTGTGGCCCTTGTGGAATTGCCGGTGGTACTCCACTAGGTCCCGCTGGGACCGCGGGTGTTCCGGGAATTACTTCAGTCTTTACTGGGGCCGCTTTTACTTCGCGGTGTACCAGATTGTAAGGTGGTGGGAGATTAGTTTCTTCTGGCCAGGGCGGTGGCTCCGGCCAGTCTCTCTCTCTCTATTGTATTCTGCTATTTACTTTTCTGACCCACCCCTATCTATATTCCCATCTCCTGATAATTTTGGGTATGAGGGCGTACTGCTGGAGCTGGCTGCCGCCACCGGGTATCCCTTCCCTCTTTGTTTGGGAGTTGTTACTTTTTTTCCCCCTTTCTTCCTCTTCCTTCTGTTTCAATTCCTTACATTGTTTCTGGTAACAAGCTAAGATCACCATTCCCCCTTTTCCCTCTTTATCTCTGGTTTGTCCCTTCCACCAAGCTCTCTGTTTTTCTGCGCTGTCATCGGGATCCCACCCCTTTTTCATAATCTCTATAAGTTTCTGATTTTTATCCGCTACGTAGCGAGTGACGGAGTCGGGGTCTCCCCAAGGGGACGGCCCCCCCTCCTTTATTTCTACATCCTTCTTAGGCATACTGAATAATTCCCGACTTACTTCTCAGTGGTTCTTATATCAGTTTATCATTCACCCACACACACTGAGTTGCGCACACTCACTCATCACGGGGTCACGATCCTGTGGTGTTATTAGTTCCCTACACCTACTTGATCCTGGCCGTCATGTGGGACTACGTCCTCTTAATTCAGGCTCAGGCTAGGTGTTTGAGATAGACAACCACCCTTGTCCGTGTCGATCACCCCGTGACTCTCAAGGATCCAATATTACTTGGAGGATTTTGCCGCCTTCCCGGCTTAGCAGACCGCACCACTTCCTCGAGTCTGTTTTTTTTATTTTGGTCCTTTTAATCACAGCCTTACCAGATCTCACAGTACGTTCTGAGCTTTCTAATTTATGGGTGGTAATTTAAAACATACTCACCCTTCTTAGCTCGACGTTCCCGTGGGCCGGTCAGAGTCTGTGATCCTGCCGACTACACCAATTGATGTAAGCAATCAGCGGACCAAGTGATATACAAGGTCGACGCTTAGCTTCAGTACAGATGACAGACTTCGAGTGATGGTTCAAAACGATCTTTATTCACAGGCCTGGGGAGAACCTTCCAAGACCACTCTTGGATCCGACTCCAACGACAGCTTAGTAAATTACATTTTTATACATAATCTTATCAGTCTCCTCCTGCCCTAGGGGCGGGTACAAATTTATCCATCATGGTGTCTAGTATTCCATTATATCCATTACTTCTACCACGTGACATTTTTACGCTTTCTTCCCACATTCTGCAGTCAATCATGTTTTTGCTTAATTGACTTATCCCAACCCCTCTATCATCGTGGCCTTCTATCTTATCTATTCGTGTAGTCTGAGAGTCACAATCTCTTCAAAGCACAGATTCTGACCTTGTGACCTGCTCATGTACTTCTGCAAAGCAAGCAGAGTGTAATTAGTTCAACTTGACTTCGATGTGAGCCATTTTGTCTTCTGGCCAGCCATGTTGTAGCTTCACAACAAGCGAAGGCCACCTCGTCACTCAATCCTTATGTATGTTATCTTGTATGCGTGTTATCCTGCCTTGCTGAGTAGGGATCCTCCCTAATTTTCCCACGAGTCATACTCTGCAGCTGACTCTGCAGTTTAATTTCCCATAATCGCAGTCTTGTCTAATGAATACAGACCTGTCTACCGTTTAACTCAGGCCATGGATTAATTTGCCACCTCCACCCTGTACATTGATGCTATGTTATACATATTCTAACATTAACCTAAAGTATGATATTAATTTTGGTTACTGCAGTATCATTAGAGAGAGAGAGAGATTTCACTGAGCAACAGCTGGTGTTTGCAACCAACTGGCCTTGGATATTTTCATCATAGAATGTTTCGATCAGAAATATGATGTTGGGATAAGAAAAGTCTGGAGACTAGTGGTTTGTGCTGCCCCAGGAAGGCCACAGTGTTTTTACCTGCTTCTAACGTTGTTGATGTGTGTTGAAGAAAATGCAGACTTGTGTCTCTGGACTGTGCAGTAGCCAGAGACGACCATATTAGGCAATGCCAGCTCCAGTTTGATAAGAGGTCGATGGCAGAGCAAGAGATCCAGCAGTTTTAAGAATTTATCTCCCGTTATCTGCAGACATCGAATGTCGCAGCGTGCTGACAAAATTGGACCGAAGACTTTATCCTATTGGGTTAAATTATTGGGATCGATTGTTATAGAATTGAATTGTTATAGAATGGAAAAGTAGTGAAGTTCTGCTAAACTTGTATCGAACCTTGGTTAGACCACACTTGGAGCACTGCGTACAATTCTGGTCACCATATTATAAAAAGGATATAGAGGCACTGGAGAGGGTGCAGAGAAGATTTACAAGGATGATACCAGAAATGAGAGGGTAAACCTGTCAGGAAAGGATGGACAGGCTGGGTCTATTTTCTCTTGAAAAAAGGCTGAGGGGTGACCTAATAGAGGTCTTTAAAATGCTGAAAGGTTTTGATAGAGTAGATACAGAGAGAGTGTTTCCACTTGTGGGGAAGAGCATAACTAGAGGCCATCAATATAAGATAGTCACCAGGAAATCCAATAGGGAATTCAGGAGAAACTTCTTTACCCAGAGAGTGGGGAGAATGTGGAACTCGCTACCACAGGGAGTGGTTGAAGCGAATAGTATAGATTCATTTAAGGGGCGGTTAGACAAGCATATGAGGGAGAAGGGAATAGAGGGTTATACTAATAGTTAGATGGGGAAAGACGGGAGGAGGCTCGAGTGGAGCATAAACGCCGGCATGGACTGGTTGGGCCGAATGGCCTGTTTCTCTGCCGTATATCCTGTGTAATCCTGTGTAGTCACAGCAAACTGACAGTTTAACAGACTGCCCATGGTCCACTCTAACCCCCACCTTCTCTCTCTCTCACTATTCATGGACACTGCTGCAGTAATTGCTCCTCTGACCTTTCCTCTCTTGTCCCTCCTACACCCCTAATACACGGCCCGACACAATCTCCCTCCCCCTACATCCTCACTGTGCTGGAATCCACACCAGTCTCCCCATCTGCTCCTTGTTCTCTCCCTGGATCCGAAAACTACTGAACTCAGTCTTCCCTCCTGAAGTCTACAGGCTCTAAAACTGAAGCTTGGTGTCCCTCAGTCCCTCCTCCTCCCCTTCTCTCCTCCTCTTTCCCCGGGGTGTGTCCACACTCTGGGCCTTGGGCCTTCCCCGGGGATTCTCAGTATGAACAGGTGGGGTGTGTTTTGAGACAGTGTGTCCCCTCTCTCCTCCTCTTTTCCCCCGGGGTGTGTCCACACACTGGGCCTTGGGCCTTGCCCGGGGATTCTCAGTATGAACAGGTGGGGTGTGTTTTGAGACAGGGTGTCCCCGCTCTCCTCCTCTCTCCCCGGGGTGTGTCCACACTCTGGGCCTTGGGCCTTGCCCGGGGATTCTCAGTATGAACAGGTGGGGTGTGTTTTGAGACAGGGTGTCCCCGCTCTCCTCCTCTTTTCCCCGGGGTGTGTCCACACTCTGGGCCTTGGGCCTTCCCCGGGGATTCTCAGTATGAACAGGTGGGGTGTGTTTTGAGACAGTGTGTCCCC